>JALPQI010023762.1:0-23900 GCA_025490895.1 Thaumatotibia leucotreta | reverse complement strand
ATGAAAACCTCAAGCACTATTAAAAATTCCCTGATTAAAATTTACTGAAAACTATTCTTCGACAGAATGACTTGTCGATGAAATGAAAATACTTGAACCGTTGTCTTTGAAACAACATTCGATTGTCGACAAGTCAAGGCGAAACCCAAAAAAAAATATCACAAAATATTAAACTTATTTTGGCCACTTTTGAATCTCCTGAGAAAAAAAAAACAATATAGGATTCATTATTTGCAGGAAACCGTGTAACATGCATAATACATAACTACATACAATCGAAATGGTAACCTCCTTTTTTGAAGTCGGTTGAAAATATTTTTTTTCATAGAAGTCCAAAATCTACACGTGCGAAGCCGCGGGCAAAAGCTAGTATACTAATATTATACTAATAAATCCATTTTGAAATGAAACACGCTCGACGTATCGTTGCTCGGCGTCAGCGACACTACTGATCTGCGGTCGGGCGACACTGACGTCTGCCGCTCGGCGACGCGTCGCTAGCTTCATGTCGCTAACTACGGAGGGAATTTCATAGAAATACATAGAAACCAGTAGTGTCGTCGCGACACGTCGTCTGCAGTTGTCGCCTGCGGTCGGCTGCCAACTTGTACCTTAAGGCTAACAGCGGCGAGCGAATTAAACAAAATCAAGACCGCCAAAGAAGCATGCCACGACAATTCGCTGTGGGCTAAATCGCGCGCGAATTTACTTGCGCGACCGGCTAAGGCGACCAGCGGCGCGGCGGGCGGCGAGATTAAACGCACTGGCGGTTTGAGCCATGCCACGACTTCGAGCGGCGTGAACGGTCTTAGCGGCGGCGGCACGTATCGGGCGGAATTTAAAGATCAAAATATTTTGTTTTATTCGCTCCGCGATGTTGGACACAGAGGCGTTTATAAGTAAAATTTTAAATAGGCCTGCCTTGTGGATGGCACAGCATTCGCAACACAAGTTGCGGCATGTAATAAAACGGTTATGGGAAGAAATAAAAGAACATTTTCCGAATCAGAGCGGTAAGTTTAATATTATTGTATATTAAATAGGATTGCTTACAAAATAATTTATAAATAATAATTTCGAGACACTGTGAAGGACCACTTTTGATAATGATATTTTGCGTCCTTTGATTACGTCCCATTCGCTCACCGCTTAGGCGCTTAGACCGTTGTCGTGGCATGCTCACCGCTTAGGCGCTTAGACCGTTGTCGTGGCATGCTCACCGCTTAGACCGTTTTCGCCGCCCCGCTCGCCGCTGCCGCGGTCGCCTTAGACCAATGTCGTGGCCAGGGCATTATGAATTTGAATGTCAACCTATAAAAACTTAAAACTGCCATTAAAAAAAAGTTTTGATTGACTATATTCTATAAACATTTGTCAAAGATGTTGCGCCGAAATATGCGCGGTGTTAAGAAAAGCGCTATGTTCTGCCCATCTTGGCACAATTGAACAATTGTTTTTGGGAGCAATTTTGAGCTGGCGTTAGACGTCCATGTTATATATGGGGCCCATTTCTCAAAAGCTTGTAATACAAGTGGAAGTCTCTTTTTGACACTATTAATTGGATAAGGACTTCTGCTTGTATTACGAGTTACAAGCTTTCGAGAAATGGGCCCATGGTCGCAGGCTTGTTATTATTTAATACAAGCCGGCTCTCTGCTAGCGAATTTCGGTTAACTACTAGACTACTAGTGTACTGGGTTAATTCCGAATATCAAAAAACGCCGGGTAATTTCGAAATGAGACACTTAGACGATGTAATTACGAGTGATCTTCCTGTTATTTTCGAAATTACATTACTTTCGGAATTATCCCAAGGCAATAGAAAAGGCTAAATCAACATGTAATTATTGTGATGATACTAAAAATCGCTTAAGTCCACGCAAAATGGAAACTGGATTTGTGAGGTACTAAATTACTAGGTAGGACGCCGACGGATATGTTTGGTAGTAAATAATGAACTCTGGAGTAGTTTACTGAAAATGCAGGTAAACAATATTACACAGACTAATTGATGTCGATAGTGGTTAAAATATAAACTTGCTTCATACTGGTTACTTTCATGGTGCATATGTACACAATAGAATACAATACAGTACAATAACTTAACAAACACTTGTTAGTGAGGACTAATTTAGAGTTCAGTAGTTCACACATCTTGAGTCAGTATATTAGTAATGATTCCGGCTGAGAAGACAGACAGAGGTCCCAAAGAGGGTTCAAATCCCAGTAAGGGCATCTTTTTTCGTATTTATCACAAATATGTTTGTTATTTAGTCATGGATGTATTAGTACCACACAAGCCTCTTGATACCATGGGATTTTGGATGATTTGTGTAACAATGTTCCATGATATTCATAAGTATATTATTTAATTCAATATACTTCTTATGTTTAATAGTATTTTTTACTACGCAGGATTCCTTCAGCAACGTCAAGCAGTGGTTGGAGGAGATCGATCGCTACGCGTGCGACAACGTGAACAAGCTGCTGGTCGGCAACAAGTGCGATCTCACCACCAAGAAAGTGGTCGATTATACCACGGCTAATGTAAGTAATAAGTATCATATCAATTATTTGTAGAATAGTCCTGCTCTCAAATAAATATATTTATAATAATTTGTTGCATTCTCTTATTAACACGCTTTTGTTAGGTTCACTTGTAATGATTTTATGTGTGTAAGAAAATCTTGGGATCTTAATTTGACCCATCTTCGATTAGGATGAAAATTTGCACACACTCCGAGTTCAGATAATACATGACTAGTTAAGAAACGCAATTACAGATCCAATATGGCGGACTGTTTGAAATCCACCCTCATGATATGGGTAGGTATCAAATGAAAGGATTTGCTATCAGGAATACGAATGTGTTTTCGTTTTATTTTAATAATAATAAAATTTATTTCGAGTAACACGAGACTGATTATGGTAAGTTGAATTAGGTACTTAATAATAAAAAAAAGAAATGGAAATGATTTTATGCTAAATAATGATCGCAGCATTCTCACTTCAATATTCATGTCTTAAAAATGACGCCAAAAAAGTTGAACTCAACAGTTCATCATCATCACACATGCATCATCAGCCAGCAGGACATAGCTCTCCTATTATTACCTGCTCGTTTGATAATTCCCATAATCACCACACTGGGAAAGCGGATCGGCGATCGCAGTTCCACAATGATGGTTCCATACAACATCGTATTCGCGTTCCAGCAATACGCGGAGCAGCTCGGCATCCCATTCCTGGAGACTTCAGCCAAGAACTCGACGAACGTGGAACAAGCGTTCATGACCATGGCGGCCGAGATCAAGGCGCGCGTCGGGCCGCCGTCAGCTGGAGCTGCGCCCGCCGGCGCCGCCGTCAAGATCGACCAGGGCCGCCCCATCGACACCGGCAAGTCTTCGTGCTGCTGAACACCAAGTGAGTACACAGTTGTATACTTACTACCTTATTCATAAACGACTCTTAATTGAACAAACCGCTAAGTATTGTTTGTCCCTTTGACTCTTGTGTATATATTGATAAGACCGAAAGGGACAAACAATACTTAGCGACTTGCTATTTTAGCAAATGTTTGTTAATAAGGAGGTTAGCGTTTATCTGAATCTGTTTCTGCGAAATTGGTGTGCCTGTTTATATTATATAGTACACATTAGTGTTAACCACAATCGCCTTCAAATATTTCAAATTGAAGCTATGTTGTTTATTTTCTCATCCTCCTTAATTGTTTCCAAACAGGCAAGCCAAGCTTCTATTCCTGGCTGCGTCAATAATTGCCAATTACTTAAATTTGTTATACTAAAGCTCAAAATGAAACATTTAAATAAAATTAGTTTAAGAATTAAGATTGTAGTGACAAATAGTGATATTAGAAAAGATTACTCAAATATTCCGTGTATTTCACTCCTTCATTATTTAGCGTCCCAGATACACTTATTTAATTTTAAAAAATATCACAAACAAAAATCATTTTCAAAACCTTGCTCTTGTAATAAGTTACGAAGTGTACTTCATATTTACGTAATTAAAGGTATTAAAAGTATTGTTATTTCCAGTCTGGCGTGTCTCGGGCGCGGGCGGAGTCGCCGGCCGCCGCACATGCAATTACCACAGTTTCATCATCGCATCGTTAATTATAACTAAACTAATATAGTGCCCGACCGGCGGCACAGTACGTAAACGGTTACTACCCGATCACTTAATCGACGAGTCGATGAAATCTGCCACAATGTTTCCTGTCTAGGAAATGGCGTACATTAAGTAATTAAATCAAGATAATAAATAATGTTCAGCGTTTTAAATCTATTTCTATATGCTCTAATTCGATTAATGCATTCTATCGTTTGCGGAGCTTACTAACATTAAAATTACCTTACTGAAAATGCATTTTGTTTTGTAAATAAGTATACCCATAGCGTTTAGGTGTATTTTATTTACAAGGAAATTTGTTTTCAATAATTTTGAGGTTAGAAAGTTTCAAGTAATATAGACTTATCACTAGAAACTGAAAATAAAGAATGTAAAAACAGTCTCAAAACTCCCTTGATTATTCACAATAAAAAAACTTCACACACTGACTAATATTAAAATCATCAGTATTCGGAATATTATTGATATCGACAGAATATTTGCAAATGTCCAGAGTCGAATGCTTTGGAAATGTCAAATCAAAGAGTTACACAGAAAACCAATGTGCAATTATATCTCCGAGTACTTTATAGTTGGTTCCCTGAACTGTCAAGTTGCTCACAAAATGCGAAAGTGGCGCCATCTAGTAGTGCATCTAAGTATAGCGAAGTCAAAAAACTGTTTATACCCGTACTGTGCCGCATCTTAAGATAAGCTGACTTAAGTTGCTATGTCCGATCTTGATAGTTAAAGGGAACGAAATGGATGGGTGTATGTTTATACATGTTTATATATAATGAATATCGTAGGTTAATTTTGTGCTGTTTCCGCGAGGTCAAGCCGATTTCAACTTAGGTCAAATTTGTATGTGAAGGCTCGTTTTGTACGCAATGTTAGTGTAAGATGGGGTGGTGGGTAAAGTTGTTACAGGATGCTCAACCTAGCTTATAATCTAGCTACAAAAATATATTCTGTCTTAAGATTTACTGTCAATGGAACATTACTTATATGGAGGCCAGACCTCAATTGTTTTACAATCTTGCCTTGTATCTCCCGAGGTACAGATCAATTCATTAAATTAAGCTGGCACGAATGGAATGAATGACATTTATCAATGTGTGTATGCGGTCGTCCTATAACAACCTGTATCTACTGTCATTAAGACATCCACACATAGATACTTTCCGTCACTTACTCGATCCATTCGTGTCAGCTTTCATGAATTTACCTGTATATTCGGACTAATAAGATCTTCAAACATCGAAATGCATATTCCCATCCTAAAGGCTATGCACTTGTGACCCCACTGGAGTCCCACCTGACTTCTGATGGTCCTATTTTTACCGTTTATCGTGCTATGCGTCATTTTCGCGCTTTCGTATTTGCCTGAACATGATGGCATTAACGGTAAGCGATAAACACGAGACCATTATAATCCTACCGGTCTCCAAGGTATCAAGCGATCCAAGTATTCATATCATATACTTAAAAAAATCATGAGGAGTGGCAATTAGTCTCTTTTATACGTTAGTGTTATCGCTATTAAAATAGAAATGTGTAGCTTTTTTATTCAATTCCTATTCTGCTTGATCACATCATAAGCTTATCTCAGTCCAATGCTGGACGTAGGCCTCTCCTATTAACTATGCGTATAGACGCATTAGGAGGTAAATGCCCATAATCGCCACGCAGGGCAAGCGGATTGGCGATCGCAGTAATGTCCACTATGATAACGCTGCTGCCCATCATCAATCTTCTAAAATGGTCAGTGACACTTCGAACCCTCTGTCGGCTCTTATGACACCCGCGGGAAGAGTTGAGGTGGTGACAAATGTATTCCTACTGCCGTCACCACACGGCAACAACAACAAACCTATACACTGCTTAATCAGCTTTCACTAATTCTAATTTTGTGCGAGAGAAAATAATGCTTAGAATGGTGCTGTAATATATGATGACAATTTTATATCGATCAGATTTATAATTCATGCTTATATACTGAGATTCTGTAACAGCGATATTCACCTCCAAGTTAGAACACACAAGTCTACTAATATAAAAACGGGTTGCTTTTTATAGATCAATATAAACCTTGGAAGGTATATTTGGGTCAAAATGATTTTCGTTGTCTTGTTTCATACCACTCCGTCACGCTTATAGTTGCTATTTCGACTCAGTACTGATTTTTCAATCCCCAGTTAACAGTAACTGTCAAATAAATGTTAGCTCTATCCTTTTTTGACTGAGGACCAGCGATAAGGATGGTAATACTTTTAACTGACGGATACTTTTAACTGAGGATTGAAAAATCAGCCCTCAGTATATAAAAACCGGTGCACTTGTATTTCTTTTTCACGCTAGATTTTAATCCATACATCAGAAATTGAAAACAAAACATCTCATACAAAAATCACCACTGAGTCACGTTTTTGAGAGACACAAAATAAGAGAACGAAAAAAATATGACCCATTTGTGTGGTTCTGACTGTTCGTGTATACTCGAGCGAGGTAGCGGCGATCTAGTTTTAAGTCTATACTTACCGGGCCTTTCCATTTTTCATTTATACCCATCACAGGTACTAATTTTTATATTCGCACTGAGTGTTAAGACCAAGCTGTGTTGGATTTTGTGTTTACGTTTAACACAAAATTGTAGATATAGCATAATGGCCTTAGAAACAAGATATTATAGCATGTTCTGTAGGCAGAGGGATAGTATTAAAAGACATTTATTCGTCATACAGCAAGTGTGATAATTTTAAAATTTTACAGGCCCTGCCATTATAAACGCCAGAAATTATGATTTCGTCCTTTATTTAAAGTATTATATTAACCTGGTGTTTAAAATGCGGGGCCGAATTATTTTTTAAATGATATAGCTGACTCACTTATTTATGTGGTTATTTTTCTACATCAGTTAGTACCAAATCAACCGCTGGCCCACTGTAATTCTGTATGAGGGGTTTTTAGAAATTAAAACAGTATGCTATTATAAAGATGTTTTATTTTAACATTCTACAATTTACTCCTTAATCTAAGAGTCGAAAATTTTTACATAGATGCAAACGCGATTTAATCTTATCTTGTGTAGTTTCGTAGAGGAAACTGGACTTTATTCCCCACACTATTGGTTCGAAATATTGCTGACACTGTATGTCTACTGTCTAGTCTTGTGGTATAAATTGAGTATCCAAAATTAGTTAAATTACGTACATAGGTACCACTCAACACTAAGCCAAATAGTTCAGTAGGTACAGTCAACAAAAAATGTAGTTTACCTGTTTTGGACTTTATTACCACTGAACAGTGTAGAAAAGTGATAGACCATGTTTTTTGTCGACTATTCACTGTATATTATTATGGTGTCTCACATATTCTGGACAAATGAGCCTCAATAACATCATCATCATCATCAGCCTATGATAGTCCACTGCTGGACGTAGGCCTCTCCTATTAACTATGATTAAGAGGTAAATGCCCATAATCGCCACGCTGGGCAAGCGGATTGGCGATCGCAATAATGTGTCCACCATGACTACGCTACTGCCCATCATCAATCGTTATAAAAAAAAATGGTCAGTGACACTTCAATCCCTTAGTCGACTCTTACGACACCCGCAGGAGGAGTTGGGGTGGTGACAAATGTATTCTTACTGCCGTCACCACACGGCCAATTTATTTTTGGCGATATGTATACGATTTTGATCCTTATGCCCTTGACATACGTTCCGACATATTTGCTTGACTGTATGTATGCCTAGGTGCTGCTGTTTAAAGTATAAAATGCTATCATATCATAGGGCTGTGCCCTCCGCCCCCTCAACGAAGTCCTGGATGCGCGCTTGTCCAAAAGTCCTAAGCCTAATGTAATGAGTGATGACTTAAGTATAACCCTTTAAATAACCCTTGGTTAGCAACAGCACCGCATCATGTACTCGTAGTCGTGGCACAGGCCGTGCAGGTTGAGCGGGCATTGCAGGAACTCGGGACACAGAACCGGCAGTTTGTCTGAAAAATATATGGTTTTCATGTTTTTTCACTACTTTTACATTTTATTTACTGTTACAATCCACTTTAATAAAATTTAAACCTTTCATAAACTTACAAGTAACACTTTAATTTGTATGATTGATTTTATTTCTTACATGGCCAAAGAAGATCAAATTAATCAATAATGAAATATCAAATAAAAGGGGGGTTTTACGAGGTTAAGGTATTTCTCCCGTCAGAAATACCAACTAAGTCCGATCTAATTGTACATATTCAAAAGGCACGGTCCCATCGCTAACGGGCGTTTCTATAGATAGCCGATAGCTCATAGCTTATTCACTCGCGGCGGGACGTGGCCTACTAAAATATTACAAAAAATTTTTTTTTGGTGGAATTGACATTAGGTCTCATAATATTTTTTGTTTATTTTGATGTCTAGAATGCATAGTTAAAATCTTTCGCAATGCTCGCGTAACACCGTGTATACGGCAATGGCCGTCTAATGACCTACCTAATGCGTACGCGCACCCGCAGCAGTACCCGTGTATAATGGCGTCGTCGTCCTCGCAGCTCTTCGGTGGGCAGCCGTTGCACCACATTCCTACCCCCAGCCAGGGTAGGTTCCCTTCAAAAACAATACAATGATTGAAATACGATTTTGAGTAAGTTGAGGTTCCTAAAAGACTCAAAGTCTGAAAGGGTAGTTCTATGCGATTATTCTGTCGCACCAATCAAGTCATTACCATTCCCAAATTGTGGAGTCATTTTCGGTTATCTTGTAGCTGATGCATGTTTATCTGCTATAAAGTACTGGCATAATACTCTCGTTTGCTTTTATAAAACGGAAAATAAAGTGGTGATGGTAATGAACAATAAAAAATCGCATAGAAATACCCGAAAAAGTGTCTATTTACTACATTAGGTTATATCTAAAACTAAAGAAAAATTTCAACGATCTTTAGTTTGATCAAAGGCGCATTCGACAAGAATGTCGGGTACGTGACGCCGTTCTTCGAGTACCTACATCTAAGAAAGTTAGTAATTTTTTTTGAGTAATTTGATCTTATAACTGGGTGTTTGTATTTATAGTGAATTCTCGGACTTTCCATATATTTCTAAGGTCGTCACGTCCCCGACAAAGTACCTAGACTTTCGAGGAATGCACCAAAGTATCCCGTACAGTTAATGAGAAGGTTGATTTAAAATTTAATTATTGGTAGATTATTTCTTTTTAATTATATTTTAATTTCGCTCCTGCAAGAACAGAATTCACGGGAAAAGAAAAATATAGGTATTTTAGCTTCGTAAGGCCCAATATACATTACAACATTTACAACGCACACTCTACTACAATGAAATGTAAACCTATAACCCATTCAGCGCTAATCACGCAGCGTATGCGTGATTTTGCAACGCCGCTTAGCCACTGATCACGCACATGTTGCGTTATTTTGTTAAGTCGATTATCTCCATTATTTTTAAACTTATTGACTTAATATTGTCCATTTGACATAGTTAAAATATGAGGCTAAAATACCTTATACATATATTTGGTATATTATTCCTGTATTCTACTTTTTATAAACGCTAAACAAAAAATAGAGAATTCAGGTTTTCGTGAATATTTTTTCATTATCTAACAACTGTAATGAGATGTAAATAAGTATTAAAATGCCATATTACCATTTCCAGACAAAATATGACTATTTACGGTACTTTTGAGAATCACGCCAACGTGTTGTGATTCAGTGGGCGAAGCATGTTGCATTTTGAGCTCTACTAGAATAACGAAACTCAAAAAAATATACATATTTAATATGGACCTTAGCCCGCGCAGGTAAGGTTTATTTTGGCGTGATTCAAAATGGTGTTTATATTCTTTGTAAGATTATAACGACTTTACAGTGGTAATGGATGGCGGTATGCAGAATTTGTTTCTAACCAGCGAAATTACATGAATGTTATACCGAAATATTTAAGTTCGTAAATAATATAAGGAGTTTGCGTAAGGTATACAAATGTTTGAGTTTTAGTGAACAGACAGATCTAGTGCATTTATTTAGATGTAGGAAATACATGTACACGTACGTAATTTATATCCTACAAAATTACAGTCTATTTTCGAACCAATTCAGTTAGGTTTTGGCACGAAAGGTGGGTGCGAAGCAGCCGTCCATGCTTTACGCACCTATCTTTCACACGATGATTGTGAAATTGTAGTCAAAATTGATGTAAAAAACGCCTTTAATTCGGTAAATAGGGACACTTTGCTGGCAGAAGTAAAGGAACAAATTCCCGAACTCTATAACTACCTTTATCTCTGCTATGCAGATCCATCTAAATTACTATACAAGTCCCACCAATTATCATCTGAGGTGGGATGTCAGCAAGGTGACCCCCTTGGGCCAGCAATTTTCAGTTTAGCCATAAATCACATAATACAAAAAATTAAATCTAAATTTAATGTCTGGTATCTAGACGATGGGACCCTAGGAGGTGACGTGGATACCGTACTGTCCGATTTGTCTCTTATCAAAACTAATTTTGAAAATATTGGTTTAGAACTAAATTATAGTAAATGCGAACTCTTTATTCAAAAGACTTCCTATAGTTTGACTGTTTTAAAATCCAAATTTGATTGTCTGACTCCTGGTATAAAAATAGTAGACAAATATTCACTTTGCCTCCTGGGTTCTCCTATTTTTGAAGAATCCTTTCCCGATTATATTTCTAACTCGATTTCTAAATTCCAAAATCACGCAAATCGTCTACTCGAAATTAGCCCTCATTATGCTCTTGCGATTCTTAAGTTTTGTCTTTTTGTCCCTAAATTGACATACGTGCTCCGTTGCTGTCCGTTCTGGAAAAATATTAATTTATTAACACCTTTAGACGACTTAATCAAAATTACCATAGAAAAAATTCTAAATATTCAGCTAACGGAGCGTTCCTGGTCCCAAGCATCCCTCCCTATTCGGTATGGGGGTTTAGGGATACGAAAAATTTCATGTGTGGCTTCTCCTGCATTTTTGGCATCCGTCCACAGCACGTCTGATCTCACAGGAAAGATCCTAAGGGCTCTGCCTATTAACTGTGAGATTGCGGGTTTGGAGGACGCCAAAAATGCATTCAAAATTGCTTGCCCTTCTAAAAATTTTCCTGACAACCAAAAATCGCAAAGGAGCTGGGACAATGTGTATTGTGATCTAACATACAATTCTCTTCTAAACAGCTCTGCAGGTCGGGATCGTGCGAGACTTTTGGCGGTCGGAACCCGGGAAGCTGGTTACTGGCTGCATGCCCATCCTTCGGCTAGTACTGGTACTTTCCTGGATCCGGCCTCTCTTAGGCTCGCAACCGGCCTGAGACTCGGGGCCGCGGTATGTACCCCTCACTTATGCTGTTGTGGCACAGACGTGGACCGACTGGGACACCACGGACTAAGTTGTCAAAAAAGCGCAGGCCGTATTTCCAGACATGCGACGCTTAACGACATAATCCGCAGGTCTCTTGCCACGATCAACGTACCTGCTCTTCTTGAGCCTACTGGTATTATTAGGGATGATGGCAAGAGACCTGATGGTGTGTCTTTGGTTCCTTGGAGCTTGGGACGGATGTTGGTATGGGATGCTACTTGCGTAGATACCCTGGCACCGTCCCATCTTCAACGAACTACGTTTAAGGCAGCCGCTGCGGCTGAAAATGCCGAATTTTTAAAACGTAATAAATATAAGGGCCTCGGCAAAGAGTACGATTTTGTACCGTTTGGCGTAGAAACTTTAGGTTCTTGGGGCCCCAGCGCACGCAAATTGTTTGCTGAGATCGCGAAACGTCTGGTTGATGTAACTAGAGACCGAAGAGCTGGCGACTTCCTCGCACAACGCATCAGTATTGCGATACAGCGAGGAAATGCCGCCAGCATCCTCGGTACAATGCCACAAGGGCCAATCTTAGATATAGGTTAGGTTAAGTAGATTAGTTAGATTTAATCTATGTACATAAATTGTAGTTTTGAAAATAAATATGGTAAAAAAAACACGTACAGGTACTATAATAAAATATTTTAAAATAAAAATAAAACCGCCTTCAAAAATTCGCCCGAACTATAAAGTAAAAAATAATTTTAGTTCCTACTTCTTAGGATTTCCTACCCAAACCTTTAAACCTTTTACCCTATTCATTGAAATAAAATATTATGGCTAGGTATCCTACAGATTTCTTAGAAGTCGGTGCCAAGCCAAATACGTTCATAGGTATATATTAGATAGAGCTTTGTAACTTACTGTCAGTCCGATTATGTTGTTATCAACAGAATGATCTACCTCAGTCATTTTGATGAAAGCATAACCGGAGTGACAGTAAGTTCTATGACTTGACTGTAGACAAAAGTCTATCAAATACAGTCATATACCTACTCGCGAAGTGAACATATTTGGCTTGGCACCGACTTCTAAGAAATCTGTAGGATACCTAGCCATAATATTTTATTTCAATGAATAGGGTAAAAGGTTTAAAGGTTTGGGTAGGAAATCCTAAGAAGTAGGAACTAAAATTATTTTTTACTTTATAGTTCGGGCGAATTTTTGAAGGCGGTTTTATTTTTATTTTAAAATATTTTATTTTTTGCTTTTTAGTAGTGTAAAATCGTTATTTAGTATGCACTGCGCTGTAAAAGGCCAGAAAACCTGAAGGAGATATACATTGTATCATCAGTATACATAATTTCAAAGATTATAGGTAACAGCCTTAGCATGCCCATATTATTTAAAGAATCACTAACCGCTAACCAACATGTCATAACTACTAAGCAAAAACTTGAATAGATCTCGAAAATGTATGACAGTTGTTACATTCAAAGATTTACTTAATCGTTAAGGAGTTATACCTTTCGTCATCAGCTCACCAACATGAGACTATGACCACCTAAAGGCAAATACTCAAATAGCTTCCAAAATATATGAACTATTATGTTATATTTAAAGAATTATCCCCCAACTCCTAATCTCTAAGGAGTTGTACCTTCCATCATCAGCTCACCGACATGAAAGGATGACCACCTAAACGCAAATACTCAAATAGCTTCCAAAATACATGAAATATGTTATACTTAAAGAATTATCCCCCAACTCCTAATTGCTAAGGAGTTGTACCTTCCATCATCAGATCACCAACTTAAAATGTTCATGACTAGACGCAAATACTTGATTATTCTTCGAAAATAAATGAAAAATGTCATGTGTGCCTACAACATTTGAAGAGTTCCCTCGATTTCTCCAGGATCCCATCATCAGATCAGAATTCGGTGACAATGGGACCAACTAGAAGGTATACCCTTTCAAACAAAAAAAGAATTTTTCAAATCGGTCCACGCGTCTTCGAGTAATCGGGGAACATACATAAAAAAAAAAAAAGATTTCGACGAATTGTAAACCTCCTCCTTTTTGAAGTCGGTTAAAAATACTTCAAATAAAGTTTTTATACTTGGAAAAACGGTAACTTTTTCAGCGTAAGTACATTATTTACTAATATACACACGGTTAGGTAGGTAGGTACAGTGAAAAGGACCGGGTTAGAAAAAATGCAATAAATAAAAATACCGATGTAATTGCATTTGTTTGACGATGCAAATATAGATGTATGCTTCAGTCGATAAACACACCCAAATGTCCTTATCTGTATGAAAACAAAATAGATACAATGGATGCCGGTGACTTTGTTAACGGTGTAAATTTAATAATAGAAATTTGCGGCTACTTCAATGGCGAATAAATGGAATTTACACAAAAGGTCCTTATCAGTTTAACCTTCCGATGTAGGCAGTTAAAGTTGACGACTGGTACAAGACAATGGAAACAATGGATGGCGGCTACTTCTAATAAACCTTTCAACAGATAAATGAAATTCACACGCAAAAATTTCAAACAAGCGAATGCGAGTGCACGTGGTATTTCTAGAATTGTAGGTACGTTTATAATATATAATAATAGCCTACGTTTGTTATCGCTCCTATCTTTGCAAAAAAATCTCGTTAGAGAGCTCATCAGATAAGCAAACTAATAAAGCTAGTCATTTGACTCTACTATTTCACTATTTCAACAACAAGGCCAAAATTTTTTTTAAATTAAACATAGTAACAAATTCACCTTCATTTTTCAATTAATTTAGTTTTGCATGAAAACTAGGCCATTAAGATAGGATTTTGGTGTTGTTATTTGCTAGTACAGGATGTTAGCTAAAAAATAACATGATAATTACAGTTATACCTTTAGTACTTTAGGAATTACAAGTGCTCAAACATGCACCAAAAATGTGTTTTTGTTTTGTAGGAAAGGTAAGTGGCCTTCCATCCTTCCAGTGCATGTTTGAGCACTTGTAATGCCTAAAGTGCTTAAATTATAACTGTAATTATGGAGTTATTTTTTAACTAACATCCTGTACTTACAAATAACAACACAAAAACCTATCTTAACCACCTAGTTTTCATGTAAAATGAAATGAATTGCAAAATGAAGGTGGATTTGTTAATATTTTTAATTTAAAAAAAATTTTTGGCCTTGTTGTGGAAATAGTAGAGTCAAATTATTAGCTTTATTAGTTTGCTTATCCACTTGAACGTCCGATGATAGCATATTATCCAAACAAAAAAGGCAGTAGACTGTTCGTGGATACTATACTATCCCATGAAGTCGAAGGAGACACAGTTGATTATAGCGGCATGTAGCGAAATATAGAGGCATTATTTCCTAATTCCGTTGTTGCAACAACGTAGCCTAATAAACTAGTTTGCGCTAAAAAATATACATGGCAGTGTACGCTCGTTACTCAGTCGATAAAAAATTATAATTATAAGTGTTGTGTCAAACTGCCGTGCAATTGTGAGTGTTTGCTAAGGACTCCTAGTTATGTCGTAAGTATTTCACGTTAATTTACATATTTTTGGGGTTATTATACATAAAAATGATCAGGAACGTGTGCTCTATACGATAATGTGTATCATCTTAAGTTTTTGACAGTGTGATAGCTGTCAAGTGAGTTTAAAATATGAAGGTTATTTTTGAGCTGGGGTAGTAAACGTTTATAGCCGTATTATTAGTAATATAACACCATGTTTAGTGAAATATATAATAAATATTGACGAATGGTTTATAAGGAAGAGATTAATATACTTAAACATAAGAAATATATCAAACTACGTCAGGATTCATCAAAATATTTACGGTGTTTTTGTATCTTGGTGTATTTGTGGGAAGGAGGAGGTAATCTAATTAATTTATTTTGATACTTTGTTGAAAATTATATGTGTTATTTGTGGTATCATTATAAAGGTGAAATAGTATAGTATACTGTTACTGGTAGTATACTGGTAGTATACTGAAATAGTATACTGTTTGACACTAACTTATGATTGAAATTTATTAAACAGCAGACATTGTTTCGCGATGACAACTTAGAGTGTAAATAGCAAATAAAATTTCACCCCGTCAGATATTTATTTCAACAAATAAATGTCTTACAAAAGTTTATTAAATAAATTCATTGGTTAAAGTAATTTCGGGCATAACGCCATCCAATATATACAACATCACGGGCTTGCGATACTGTGCGCCGCCGAGCCACTGAGTAACGCCACTTGTGCGTGACTCTGCAATGGCAAGTTTGAATGTATGGTAGCGCGCCTTACTTCGATCGAGAGTTCGAGCGTCGCCCTGAATGGGAACTCGCAGTTCTTGCGTTCGATTGATTTTACAAACTAACGAAATCCACCACTATTCCTTACATATAGGTTCTAAATAAGAATAAAATTGTATTGACGGCCACGTACCGGAAGGCGCAGCGTGGGCAGGCCCCCACTAGGTGGACTGATGACCTGGTGAAGGTCGCAAGAGTCCGCTGGATGCGGGTGGCGCAGGACCGGTCATTGTGGTGGCAATGATAGGGTTCAGCAGTATTGTCGGCCTTACGAGCATAAGGCTGCATTTCCTCCTATTACCTCGAGCGAGGTGTCATTTGTATGGAAACACATCCTCGCACATCTCTGGTGGAAACGCAGCCTTAGACAAGGTCTACAATAAAATAGTCGTACTTACACCGTGAAGCTTTTCTAACCCCATCCAAGCCAGAATCAGTCGAAGAAGGCCACAGTAACCCCGCCCCGTTTCCAATGAGACTCGCAACAAGCAATAGACACACGACTCTAACGACCATTTTGTCTAAATGGGTAATTTTAGACCCGATGTGAGGTTTTAAAGGGGTTAATTTTACTTAATTAGTCGTAGGTCAGTGTCTGATAAGTTAAATTGGTTTTTAAGTAGTTGTAGCAAGATATTTGTATGACTAAAGAATAGTGAGAATTAATATACTTAACTAGCTCTCTACAGGTGTACCTAATTAACAAAAAAGTGGTGATCCGCTTAACACCTAACCTTTTGACAGTCATTGACGTCTATACACGACAGCGGGAAGTTGTGCCATGGGCGATTGGGCGCCATGGCAGTCAAAAGGTTAAACTCTGTCAAATATACCTGATTTGACCATATGGTCAATAAGCACGCAAGTCTATCAAAACAAAACCGGGATTTATAGGCCCGTAAAACAAGAGATATGAATAATAAACATGAATTACATAAAACATTTATTACTAAACATTGAACATTGGTACAATACCACATTAAAAACATTAACATTTTTATGAAATAAGACTAAATTCAGTAAAGGCCCACATGTGTTGACTAAATTATTACACAACATTAAAATTAATGAGATCAAAATTAATCACAGAGTGCTCAAATTGTGCTTTTAGCATACTGCAATAATGCTTTTAATAATTAAAAGCATAACTTCGTGCAATTGACAATTATAATAAGTTAAGTTAAATAATAAAGGACAATTTTATGTACTAGTGCCAATCACGACACGTTGTCGTTAAGTAATATCTGTACAGACTTTTGTTATGGAAAGGTATTTTCTAAATGAGGTTAACTATATAACGATTACTGTTTAGTTGTCTGTACGTAGGATGCCCTGAAAATTTCGGGAATTTAATACTTAGGAACGTATATTTGACATGTGTTATACCTCTTTCTTACAAGCATAGTCTCATTATTCGAAAACACTGGCCACTTAGAAAAAAAAAACAATGTCCGATTTTCAATTGTTTTTTAAAGTCGTTGAGTCGCTGGTGAAAATGGAGCTGTCCCGCAAAAGTTTTAGAGCAATGATTTATTATGACTTTAAAAGTGGGTTAACACAACAACAATGTGGAGACCGATTAATTATTGCTTTTAGTAGTGAAGCACCTTCAAAGACGACCATATACAGGTGGTATTCGGAATTTCAACGCGGCCGTGTGTCTCTTGCGGATGACGTACGTGAGGGTCGACCGAAAACGGCCGTTACCGATCAAAACATCGATGTTGTTCGCCAACTGATAAAGGAAGATAGGCATGTTACATATCGGGAGATTCAGGAGACTTTAGGCATTGGAATGAGTCAGGTACAAGTTATTTTACAACAAGAGTTGGGCGTGCGGAAGTTATTTTCCCGGTGGATTCCTCACTTGTTATCTGACGACCAGAAAACGGTACGTGTCAATTGGTGCCGCAAAACTTTAAAAATATTTAATGGAGGAAGCTCAAATGCCGTTTTTAGTATTGTGTCAGGTGACGAATCATGGATTTACGCATATGAGCCTGAATCGAAAAACCAATCTCGAGTTTGGGTTTACGAAGACGAACCGAAGCCGACAAAAGTTGTTCGTTCTCGCAGCACGATCAAAAAAATGGTAGCCACGTTTGTCTCCAAATCGGGTCACGTGGCGACTATCGCTCTTGAAGATCGAAGAACTGTCAATGCCGATTGGTATATAGGCGTTTGTTTACCGATTGTTTTTGCTGAACTGCGAAAAACTAACCCTAACCGCCGTATTATACTACACCATGATAATGCCAGCCCTCACACCGCTCAGAAAACAGACGACTATCTGAAGGGCGAAAACGTCGAATTACTGGACCATCCTCCGTACAGCCCCGACCTAAGTCCCAACGATTTTTTTACTTTCCCGAAAATAAAGAATCGGTTGCGTGGTCAGCGTTTTCAGACCGCGGAAGAAGCAGTCGACGCTCATAAAATGGCCATTTTGTCAACCCCCACTTCAGACTTCAATAACTGTTTTAAAAACTGGTTTCAGAGAATGAAAAAGTGTATTAAACACAAAGGAGAATACTTTGAAAAACAATAAAAGTACTTTTATTTCATTAAAATGCGTATTTTTTCCGATTCCCGAAACTTTCAGGGCAACCTACGTAGGATGCTGATGACGACACCGCGTCGTGAATGTTATATTACACTGTGAGGCTTAATAAATGATAGGGGCCTATCTTAAGAAAGCGATAGATTAGGGACATTTTATATTTAAATATTAGGTACTTAAATATACCCTGGGCATAGCCAAGGAAGACATTTACAGGAGAGTTTAAAAAATCCGGCAACACAGATGTCATATAATGTTAACGAACCAAAAATTATAAAAAAAACATCATAACACTTAATTTACATGATAACCACAATGTCCACAATGACAAATAATTTCAATTTAGCTTGTGTTGTCTTTATTACAATACATGAAAAATGTGTATAAAACTTTTGCTTAAAATATCTAACTATTTTGTGTTTGCCATACCTTATTTATATATTAATATCTTATTTTAAGACCAGACTTACTGTTTTCGTTTGTGATTAATGTTTCTATTTCATTGAGTGTTTATTATTCCTTAATTTCCATACACCAAAACAATATCAAATAAAACAATCAAAAATTGTACATACTAATAAGTGCTTTGATATAGCATATACCTAAAAGTATACCTATGGCAATAATTAAAAAATATCTTTGGCACAAACACAAAACGCATTAAAAATACTCAAATATCCTCATTACATACTATGGGAAGATCAGATTGGCAATGTCTAACTTATTACGTGGTAGGAAAATTCCATTTACATTAGGTAAGTGCAAGAATTTGGCACAAAAAATATTGGCAATTCCATTGATTACCACAAATTGTATTTCATAAATTATGTCCTTAGTTAAAGTATTTCATACAACAACCGGTTATTTGGTATCAGAATAAAAATGCTTTGCACATCACATAGTATAGATAATTGGGTAAGTACCTACTGAATCATTTATATAAATAATTAAACTTGCATTAATCTATAGACTGGGAAGCACTACACGTTTTAAAGGAAAAGTAGCACTATAAAGTACAACACTTAAGATAACACTAGCATAAGTTGAACTTATATGTTAACAAAACAATATTTATCTTCGTCATTTTACTGTTTTTTATTCTATTTACAATCATATTAAATTCGACGCCGGATCGAGGTAATTACATCTCTAATTATTGACATTTTTTAATTTACATATTACAACAGTTTTTCAGTTTTTTTCGATCTGCGTTATCCCTTTCAAGCTTAGTCTAATAAATAATAATAATTTACCTTGAATAAATTAAGGCTTATGGAAATATTTCGTTTAAAATTTTTAAATTCTGCAATAAGATTGCCAACTTTTTAATTCAGTTGTGACACAACTTGGAGAAATGGTTTTTATACGGATGTCTTAAAAATAAAGCATTTACGCAACGTTAAGCCTTTTTGCGATACAATTGTGCCCCACTGGCAGTAAATGTCGAGTCCACTGTTCAAACACTTTGAACGTGATTGACTATGGTACAATATTTGAAATGTTTTAGCCCTCTCTTACAAAGAACTACTATACGACGATATTACAAATACAATGTATAATCCTTTCGTTCCGAAAGTCCGAATTTATGTTTATATCAGCTGATTGTGACAGAAAGATTGACTTTACCATGAAAATACGATGGAAAAGGATTATTCGAACTGTCCACATGTTAGCTTGGAAAGTAATCATGTTAAGTCCGCTGTCGGAATAGGACTAATAACCTATGTTATTCATCATTAGAAGTGGTTTAGCTCTCTCGTACAGATGACTAGGCACCTAGAACGTAGGTGGTAAAGGTATTTATCTCGGTACTTACCGGTGAAGCTATTTTAATGATAGATCTCACCCAATTTTCGTTCAGTTCAATGATAATGTTTAGAGTGTTCATACAGAGGCGCGTTCAAGTATCTCGAGAGACCCTCTATGCGTGGAAGCAGGCAATAGTTCGCCCTCACAAGCTTTGCTTCCAAGGCAGTTGCATGAGCACACCTGCAATTAAATAAGGTATGTTATAAACACATATTTTAAGGTTGGATTGGTTCAAAAAGCGGAGAAACTGACACTTCATATATTTGGGTTATTGTCAGTCGGAATAACAAAAGTTGTCCACTCGGTGGTCAAAAGTTAACAGCTTGTATACATCTTTGTTACGATTTTATTGCATAGGGCTGTAGACCGGCGAACTTCGTTGTACCGTAAATTTTTTTATCCCAAAAGTATTACAGGAATTCCTTAACTTTAGGTAAAAAGACGATAACCTAAATCTGAGAATGACCCATTTCTTATGTATGTAGGTATTGGAGAAGAGAAAAGAGGGTCTATGAGTTTTCTCCGTTTTAGTTCAGTAATTAGGTATACGAGATTTTTTTTTTCATGTGATAAATTTATTTATTATTCTAAGGGGATTATTATCTAAATCAATATTTTTTTTGGGAAAATATAGTTTCCGGCCTTTTCCTAATCGGAACACGATACCGAATGTGCCCTTAAACGGAAAACGACCATTAGAATGTCACTATGTATCATCATCATCAGCCTATATTAGTCCACTGCTGGACGTAGGCCTCTCCTATTAACTTTGCGTATAGACGCATTAGGAGATAAATGCCCATAACCGCCACGCTGGGCAAGCGGATTGGCGATCGCAGTAATGTGTCCACTATGATGACGCTGCTGCCCATCATCAATCTTGTAGAATGGTCAGTGACACTTCAATCCCTTAGTCGACTCTTACGACACCCGCAGGAGGAGTTGGGGTGGTGACAAATGTATTCTTACTATCATCACACGGCAAACACTATGTATACCACTAGATATATAAAGACATAAGGAAGTAAAAGGAAACTAACGTCGCTTACCGAAGCCTGGTCGTCGTGGTGGCGGCCCTCGAGCCCGTGCGCGTCCAGCGCTAGCATGCTCCGCGCGGCTTCCTTCTCCTCGTCGCGGGCGTTCTCCTCCGCTTGCCTGCCGATTTACAACATTTTTTAAGAACACAACAATGCCTTTCAGCAACAATACAACAATGCCTTTAGGGCGCTGTTGGGTCTGCCCCGTTTCTGCAGCGCGTCCAGCATGTTTGCTGAAGCGCGAGTGGACAGTTTTGGTGCCGTTCTGCGGAAAAATATGTGAAATATGTCATCGCTTTTGAGCAGAATACGGGGCAGTTCCAATAGTCTCTTAAGGACTGTAGCCTTAAGGAGTGAGTGCTCAATAAAGCAACACTTAATTAAAAATACCATGACCGTTGCTGTGTATGTTTACTAACATAGTTTTTAAGTAGGTAATAGTAATTTAAGGTAACTAACATATAATGGATCTTTGTTGTCTGAATAAATAAATGATATATATATATATATATATATAAACCAAGGACTCCAAGGAGGAGCATTCCATTTGGGTGGCTACCATAGCGACACCTAAGCGACAAAAAGTAGATGTTTTCATGGTAATGGTAATACTTCAGGATCGGAACAGGTTTTCATGAAAAACCTCGAAATAACTCAATATTTTAAAATGTTTTACACTCTTTATGTAATCTTTATGTAAAATTCGGTCCAGTGGTTTAAATGTGATACCTAATAGACAGAATTACTTTTCATTTATAATATAATACTACTCGTAGTTTTAATTAAAGTAAACTGACATGTAAAATTTCATTTAAAAATCAATAATGAAATAAAACTATGAAAACGGATAAACTCGCGTATATTAATTAACTTTAACTTCATTCCGACGTTTCGAACACTTTATACGCGAGTTTATCCGTTTTCATAGTTTTATTTCATGAGTAATCCTCGCGGTAACCGAAGAAAATATTATTAAAAAAAAATAATTTGAAATTATAATTCACTGCCGGGGGCGTAGCCTAGGTGAAGTTGCACGCATATGTGCGTCGGTGGCAATGTATATATTAACCCATTCAGCGCTAATCACGCAGCGTTTGCGTGATTTTGCAACGCCGCTTAGCCACTGATCACGCACCTGTTGCGTTATTTTGTTTAGTCGTTTATCTCCATCATTTTTAAACTTATGGACTTAATATTGCCCATTTGACATAGTTAAAACATGAGGCTAAAATACCTTATACATATGTATAGTATATTATTCCTGTATTCTACTTTTTATAAACGCTAAACAATAAATTCAGAATTCAGGTTTTCGTAAGTGAAAATGAATGAAAAATGAAAATATCTTTATTTAATAAGTAGGTTACAATTTTGCTTACATAATTATTAGATTTAGGTACCTACTAAATATTCTACATACGAGTAGGTATTCAAAACAAAATTTGTTTGCATATGAAAGTAAACTTATAGGCACTTGAGTACCTCCATTATGTACCTACCGTAAACGTAACTAGCCGCCAGCAATTCATATATACATGTATATACCTAGTTGTTATAATGTGTAATCGGCCAGCCATATTATTAGTACTATTACCTATTCGTTACAAATTCATGATTAAAGTAAGCGTCCTCTGTTCCCTGTACTAGTAAAAACTGTATCACAGTGGAACAGGCTTCGCCTCCCCCATATTTGCAAATATGTATGTATATATTCCTTAAACTTATACAGAATCCACATATTAAAAACAAAGAAAACGTGTTATTATAACTTAAAGTTAAATTATTAGCTATAGTGGGTCTGTTACAAAAGAATCGCATTCCATTGTTGCTTACGGTTTTAAAGTTAAAGTGTAAATACATAGTATATGCAAAAAAAATACATAATTTTTTTTTTATCTAGGAATAGTAATTTTAAATTTATACTATTTGTATTATTTTAGTTATATTATAAGTAATAACGTTATATTATGTTGGCTGAGTTTTATTGCCCGTTTTATTTTATAGTTGGTTTTTCTTTAATTATACTTATGTTTACCTATATACTTATTCAACATTTTGGTTATATTAATACCATTTAGCTAGAGTCTGGCTAACGAAAGCTGAGAATGAGTTTTTTACGGAACTTTTCATATGGCATCACAAGCTGAATTGTCAAACGTCATGTTCTGTCTTTCGTTCGACTTGACACCCATTGCTCGCTTTCCACAATTGCAACGTTTTAAGGTGTTTATGATGAAAAGTACTATGAAAAGTAATGTTCGTAAGCTGCTGCGTACTATAATAAGTAAATATAAAGAAAAACAAGAGGAGAAAATCATCGCTTAAAAGGAAAAACATGAGTGTTTACACACGATATCGGTGTTCCTAGGTTAGTACGTAGTACCATTTTGATACTTACCTTTATTCAATAAATTTTCTTGTACTCATTATCTAATATACTATCGACTACCTATAATAGATTTAAGTTTGTATTTATGTTAGGTTGATTTAAAATGGTCATTTGTTTTTTTTACCAGAAGGTCTGGGAGAGGTTGAAGGAGTTAACGCTGTCAAAAATACGGTAGAAAAGTTATGCGAGTTGGAGAAGAATGAAAAAAGTTCGCGAGTATAACTGCCTCAGATTGGAAATCAATGACTGACCATGTCATTCATGTTGAAGATAAGTACAGCGAAAGAGACAATGT
>JALPQI010023761.1:0-10261 GCA_025490895.1 Thaumatotibia leucotreta | reverse complement strand
AAATGGCCGTCCAGAGAGGAGTCGTCAGAGCTATACGCTCCAGGGGTGGAAGTGTAAATTTGCGTAAGTCGCGAGTTGGTGCAGCGGCCGTCAAGCCACTGCGCAGAAAGCGGTGTACACCTCTCTACACTCCTGAGCCGCCTACACCGGTGTTGCCCCTGGCTGTCTCTTGTGACGGCATTTACGGGGGCCCATCTAGTCGGCGGCAAGTCACCGCCTGCCTCGATAGCAAAGAGAAATCATTGTTATGGCAGGTGTCCGGACCTCTTTTCTATAGTTCCATCTCTTATCCATCCAACCTTCATCTCCATAACCCACTAGTCTTTTCCATATAATCTCCAATAGCCTCTATATGCCTGCTGGGACCGGTTCACGGATATCTATTTTTGTGCCCGTGAATGGGTTGCAGCAGGTGTAAAACACAGCAAATTTCTCCAAAGGGCCTCTACGTGTTGGATCTGTATCCCCGCGCAAGCCTATCAAAAGACCGGGATTTATAGGCCCGTGATCAAAGAGAGATACAAATAATAATAATAATATAATATAATAATAATAATAATAATTGGCCGCAGGGCAGCTTGTGGCGAGCTGTTGGGGAGTAACGACCCCACGGACCCGAGTGCTCCCGAGAGTCGGTCAGGGTCCCCGCCTCCGGCGTGTCTTCGTCGGTCGGAGTGGAACCCCAAGGGGACCCGTAGGACTCTCAGCTCTGGCTTGCCTTAACTGGCCGTCCAGAGAGGAGTCGTCAGAGCTATATGCTCCAGGGGTGGAAGTGTAAATTTGCGTAAGTCGCGAGTTGGTGCAGCGGCCGTCAAGCCACTGCGCAGAAAGCGGTGTACACCTCTCTACACTCCTGAGCCGCCTACACCGGTGTTGCCCCTGGCTGTCTCTTGTGACGGCATTTACGGGGGCCCATCTAGTCGGCGGCGAGTCACCGCCTGCCTCGATAGCAAAGAGAAATCATTGTTATGGCAGGTGTCCGGACCTCTTTTCTATAGTTCCATTTCTGATCCATCCATCCTCCATCACCATAGCCCATTAGTCTTTTCCATTACTTCTCAATAGTCTCTATACGCCTGCTGGGACCGGTTTACGGATATCTATTGATGTGCCCGTGAATGGGTTGCAGCAGGTGTACAACACAGCAAATTTCTCCAAAGGGCCTCTACGTGTTGGATCTGTATCCCCGCGCAAGCCTATCAAAAAACCGGGATTTGTAAGCCCGTGATCCCCAAGGAGATACAATAATAATAACTTTATTCACAAAATACAGACATAACATACAATTTTGCTGGGACCTCTCTTTAGGCTAACAATGCCTGTGTTGAGACGTCCCGCTCTTCTAACAACCATAAATTATTATTTGTTTAAATGCATATCGAGATAATATTACTGTAGTACAATAATCAGGAGTGTAAATATCATTAATTACATTTAAGAAACCATTTGTGTGTGTGTGTGTGTGTGTGTGTGTGTGTGTGTGTGTGTGTGTGTGTGTGTGTGTGTGTGTGTGTGTGTGTGTGTGTGTGTGTAATATTCTCATAGATGTATTGAGAATACAATGTCATTATATTAATAACCTTAAACTTATCTCTAAGTGAGTCTCTAGGGCTCATTTTATATATCGCTCGAATAGCCCTCTTCTGCAGAACAAAAATAGTGTTAGTCTCTGAATTGGCAGCACTGCCCCATAATAAAATGCAATACGACATAATGCTATGAAAATAACTAAAATATACTAACCGAGCTGTATCGACGTCAGTTAATTGACGGATCTTGCTCACTGCAAAAGCTGTAGAACTCAGTTTATTCGAGAGATTAGATATGTGAGGACCCCACTGAAGCTTAGAGTCTAGTGTTATACCACAAAGTACCCAAATAATACTTAAACTAAATAATCTCTGGTTATACCAAGAAAGACTGTACTTTCAACTATTTCCAATTCCTCACCTTTCACAAATATACTAGCTTTTTTTAGTTTTTTTCTCATTCAACATTAAGTTATTCATATTAAACCAGTTTACTACTTTAGAAATAGCATTGTTTACATCATTCCAAGCTTGTTGCTGTCGTTTGACTTTAAAAATAAGTGAGGTGTCGTCTGCAAACAATACTATGTCATGGTGGGTCTCTATGAGATGTGGCAAGTCATTTATGTAGATAAGGAAAAGGAAAGGCCCCAATATAGATCCCTGTGGTACACCCGTGGAGACCAATGACCCCGGCGATCGCTGTCCATTCACATCAACCCTTTGTATTCTACCGCGTAAATAAGATGCCAGTAAATTTAATGCTGATCCTCTAACTCCATAATGGTCTAGCTTCCTGATCAATGTTTCATGACAAACGCAGTCGAAGGCCTTGGACAAATCACAGAAGATACCTAAAGCATCTCGTGATTCCTCCCAGGCATCAAATATTTGTTTAATTAATTCGACACCAGCGTCAGATGTTGAGCGCCCCCGAGTAAAACCAAATTGCTTGTTATGCATTAAATTGTTTACGTTAAAGTGCTTAATTAATTGCGATAAAACTATTTTTTCAAAAATTTTGCTAAACGTTGGTAGCATAGATATAGGTCTAAAATTAGTGGGGTCTGAAGTCCTACCGGATTTGAATAAAGGAGTTACTTTACTATGTTTCATAAGATCAAGAAACTCACCACAATCAACACAATGATTAAATATTACTACCAATTCAGGTGCTACGATTTCAATAAGGGATTTGACGACATGAACAGAGACTCCCCAGAGGTCAGAAGTTTTCTTGACATTGATAGATTTAAATGCCTTTATTACATCTGAGATTTGAATATGTTCAAAATTAAAGTCGTTACTACACATAGGGACGTTATCTCTTAATAATATAGTGGCAGACGAAGGTGATGAATTTAAATCCTTAGTTATGGAGACTGGTATATCGGTGAAAAAGTGCTCAAATTCTGTTGCTACTAAGTTTAGAAACTTGACTCTATAATTTTGCCATTAATTTTTAATTTAGGATCGTGGAATCTATGCTTTGATCGACCAGTCTCGTATGCATGGTCACTACTACGTACTTCGTAGGCATGGTCACTACCAACTAAGCTACAGGGGCTGACAATTCTAGCTACCATTGATGCACAATGTAATTATTATATACCTTTATTTTATTTACCAACAATTGTTGACTTCAATGCATTTGTAACTTACTTGCTAATACATTCAAGGATTTGTGTCACAATCACTTACAGGTAAACACTGCATGCAAAACAATTTTGTATAAACAGATAAGTGTTCATCTTAAATGTATTACTAGTATCGTAACATGGCCCCGTAGTGTATCTATAGAGGTTACGTGAGCCCTGGATACTTAAACTCAGTAGGTAGTTATTTTCTTACAGAAAATACTACTAAAACAAAAACTTAATCGTAATCCTTCAATACACACATGGAAACCCAAATCATTACATTTGTATTACTAATGATAGCTGGGTGTCTAATGTTGGCTACAGTCATGGTCGTTTAAGAGTAAAAGTAAAAACTTGTTCATGATATTCCAAAAATATTTGTTTTATTCGTATGAAGTATCTAAGGTGTCTGTTTACGAAATACTGTTACTATTTCCATGCAAAGAGACACTAATTCTACAGTTCTTGAGTATACTTATAAAAAAAACCGGCCAAGTGCGAGTCGGACTCACGCGCGAAGGGTTCCGTACCATTATCAATTTATTATTTAAAAAATACAGTTAAATCAACCTACCTCAAAAACTATAGGAGATAATTTAATCAAACCAAAAATCGTTGATAGAGTTTATTAATGTGCTTAACATATTTTTTTTTAAATTTTATATCGCGTAGTTTAAAAAAAAGAGGGGGGGGGGACACATTTTTCAGGCTTTGAGAGCTGGTATCTCGAAAACGATTTGCTTAAATAAAGATAAGATTTATAAACCTTCATATCATTTTCAAAGACCTTTCTAATAATACCCCACACGCTTATATACAACTAAATTTTTTTTCTATCCCTCAGTTATATGTATGGAGGGCCCCCACCCCAATGGTTTTTTTACAATTTAGTATCATAATCCTGTAGCGGTTCATACAACACATATCCTTACCAAATTTCGTTACTGCATTCATAGTTTCCGAGTAAATCAGCTGTGACAGACGGACAGACGGACAGACGGACAGACGGACAGACGGACATGACGAATCTATAAGGGTTCCGTTTTGCCATTTTGGCTACGGAACCCTAAAAATATTGCGTCGCAAAGTTTTGACGACATGGAGTAGAACCTTCTTGTTCGACTCTAATTTAAAAAAACGTCCACCTGCTAGACTGAGCACTGAAGTTTGCTCATTAAAAGTTGGAAAGTTTATTTGAAAAATTGTTCGACACTCTTACATTATATATTCACTTTGTAGTTTTCCCGCGCGTAGCAAACTGTTAACGCAACTTTACCCTTACCTACTCATTTGTATGTCAATTAAGTTGTGTTTGAAGTGACTTCAAAAGAATAATACATTGCCACTGAATATAATTATATTAATTATCAAAGTTTGTGAATGAGAAAGGTGAGTAGGCAGTTATAACTGTTAATAATAATAATAATAAACACGTCTGACGCTGTCAACGTCAGACGTGTTTTTTACAATTTTTTCTGCAATTTTGATAAAAAATGTATTTATTGGCTATTTTTGATCATCTTTGTACTATTTTAGCGGTACAAGTAATACCGCTGAAGACCACTCACGTACACGCCAACATACATGTACATATCTAAAAGAAAAACATGCAGACGAGGAGTAAGACACGGAGTCAAGCGTCCACACAATCCGCACGCCCACCACCTACGTCCGCCTCGTCATCCTCCTCCTCTTCGGAATCGTTGTCGGGTGAAGAATTCGCCACTGCACCCGACACCAGCGAGTCGAGCGACGAGCGCGGACCGCCGCCGCCGCCGCCACGACCACCTGCGCGGCGCGGACGGCCACCGCTGCCGGCACGCTTGGGGCCCGCGGGACATGCTGCCCCGCCCACGGCTCCCGCTGCCGGTGGTGTAGTGCGTCGCATGCGATGGACTCAGACAATTAATGAGAACTGCATGCGCGCCTACTACGAGGCTACAGAGGGGGGAACCCGACTAACCGCGTACCGTTCCAGGATTCTGCCTCTGTTTCAGGCTCTTGAACCCGCCATCACCGTATCGGAGCAACGGCTAGCGGATCAGGTGCGGGTCATTCTACGTTCTAAATGTTTGGATGACTCGACACTTGATCGGCTTCGCCTGCAGGCTCTCTCGACTCGTGCAGCTTCCACCTCGGCGCGGGACCCGCCCGCCACGTTGCCGGATCCGGTGCCGACACCCGACCTGGCACCGGGGGCGCCGCGGGGTGATCCCAGTGCCGATGAGGAATATTTCGCGAGTCAGAGTGTAAGTACTGCAACTGATGAGCATCTGAGGAGGACTTTGGAAGAGACGATTATGGAATATCGCTCCACACCCAATTCTAGGCCACGGTTACCACGCTTGCCCATGAATAGACGCAATCTAGCATTAATGGGAGCCCTAAACGCTTTACTGGAGCCGTACATACGATCCAGTAAAGATTTGGACGATACGCACTCGATCATGTACTGCGGGGCCATCGCGGCGTGCCGTGTTGCTCGAGTCAAGTTTCCGGACGCTGACCGTGCACCTAGGACCGCCGGGGGTGTCCCCGCATGGCAAGTGCGGATCGAGCGTCGTATCGACTCGTTTAGGACTCTCATTGCAAAGCTGATCTGCTTCAGGGGGGGCAATAGCCGCCCCCGAGTAATGCGCTTTGTGAACCAGGCATTCGCGGGAACGGGCATCATGCCTTGCGACTACATGGCCAACCTCACAGAGCGCATTGACTTTCTGAAGCAGAAAGTTTATGCATGGGCAAGCCGTATCCGCCGCTACAGAGAGCGTGTGGATCGATTTCAACAGAACCGTCTCTTCCAAAGTGACCAAAGGAAGTTATACCGAAGGTGGGAGGGAACCGATCATCATTTGTCCGACGCGCATCTGCCGGATGCTACTGCCATGACTGATTTCTGGCGTAACATCTGGTCGGTGCCCGTCGGACACATCGAGGGCGATTGGATGAACGTTGTTGAACGTGAGTGCGAGAGCATCGAACCTATGGAGGCTGTTGCCATTAGCGCCGATGACGTAACTTGTGCCATCCGCCCTGCCCAGAACTGGAAAAGTCCTGGACCGGACGGATTGCACAACTTTTGGCTAAAATGGTTTCGGTGCTCCCACTCGCGATTAGCAGCGCAATTCCAACAAGCCCTTGAGCTTGGTTCCCTGCATCCTTCCCTAACAACAGGTATAACCTTCCTGCTCTACAAGTCCGGTAGTACCACGGAACCGAAAAACTACCGACCCATCACGTGCTTGCCTACACTCTACAAGCTCCTTACATCCATTTTGAGAGCAAAAATTAACACGCACATTGTTGCGAACAATGTTCTGGCCTCTGCTCAAAATGGATGTAGGGTTGGGTCCCGTGGTACTAAAGAGCTCCTCCTCATCGACATGACCATTTGCCAGCAAGTCCGGCGTAACAAAGGGGCCCTCTCCGCCGCTTGGATTGACTACAAGAAGGCCTATGATTCGGTGCCCCATTCATGGTTGAAGAGGGTCTTGGAGCTGTATAAAGTTGATGCAGCTTTAAGATCCTTTCTCGGCGCGTGTATGGGGCAGTGGACCACAGTCCTTCGTCAACCAGGAGGCGGAGATGACCCCTCTGGCCCGCAGGACTTCATAAGGATCGAGCGAGGCATATTCCAGGGTGACAGTCTGAGTCCCTTATGGTTCTGCCTAGCTCTGAATCCCCTCAGCACCCTGCTGAAGGATTCAGGACTAGGTTGTCGGCTTCGGAGAGAGGGTGAAGTCATTTCTCACCTTCTGTACATGGATGATCTCAAATTATTTGCGCCAAATAGCCAAGACTTGTTGGAGCTACTGCGAACCACAGAAGTTTTCAGTAGTGCCATCAATATGGAGTTTGGTGTCGATAAGTGTGCGGTTATGCATGTGCAGCGGGGGAAAGTAGTAAATTCAACAAATTTACAGCTTTCTGAGACAATGTCGTTCAGATCTATCTCGGAAGCAGAAACCTATAAATACCTTGGTATGTCACAGTCTCTGGGTATTGAAGATATGGGAATTAGACAGGCGGTGAAGGAGCGCTTTTTCAGCCGGCTCACAAAAGTACTTAACAGTCTTTTGTCAGGAGGCAACAAAGTGCGCGCCTTCAACGCCTGGGTAATGCCCATACTCACATACTCCTTTGGCATACTAAGGTGGACTCAGACCGAGCTGGACGCCCTGGATCGAAGGGTCCGTACACTGCTTACCACACATCGAATGCTACACCCGCGCTCATCAGTTATGAGATTGTACATCCCGCGGAGGTGTGGGGGCCGCGGCTTCCTAAATGCCAAAAACCTCCACAACCACGAGGTGTACAATCTCAGAAACTATTTTCTTAACAATGAGTGCGGGATGCATCGTGACGTGGTGGCAGTAGACCGGAACCTCACGCCGCTCTCCTTGGCAAAAGAGAACTGGCGCAGACCTGTGGTACTAAGCACCGAGGACCGCAGGGCGGTATGGAAGAGCAAGGAGCTACACGGGCGGTTCTACAAGGCCCTCACGGGACCTGACGTGGATCTGCTCGCGTCGGTGAACTGGCTACGATTCGGGGACCTCTTCGGAGAAACCGAGGGTTTTGCCTGTGCAATTGCTGACGAGGTTATCATGACGAATAACTACCGGAAATATATCCTGAAGGACGGTACGGTCGACATTTGTCGGGCATGCCGCCGTCCCGGAGAGTCACTCAGGCATATTATTTCCGGTTGTTCTCAGATTGCTAACACCGAGTACTTGCACAGACATAACCTCGTAGCCAGTATTATACACCAGCAGCTTGCTCTTCGATACGGCCTTGTGGACGTCGAAGTGCCATACTATAAGTACACAACTGCACCAGTTCTCGAAAATGGTCGTGCCACGCTCTATTGGGATCGACCTATCATCACGGACAGGACTATTGTAGCCAATAAGCCTGATATCGTGCTGGTAGATCGATCGCAGCGCCGGGCTGTGCTCGTCGACGTCACCATCCCCCATGATGAGAATCTCGTGAAGGCCGAGAAGGACAAGTCCAGTAAGTACCTAGACTTGGCCCACGAGATAACCGCCATGTGGGATGTTGACTCGACGATCATAGTCCCGATAGTCGTTACAGCGAACGGTTTAATAGCGAAGAGTCTCGACCAACATCTTAAGAGTCTCTCGCTAGATGGCTGGATCAAGGGTCAGATGCAGAAGGCGGTAGTCCTGGACACGGCGCGGATAGTCCGTCGGTTCCTCTCTCTGCGACCTTAACCACCGGCAGCTTGGGCCCGCTCCGTTGCCGGCGGCAAGTGTTTATATTTTGTATTGTTTTTGTATGTTGTATTGTATTTTACTTTTATAGACATGTTTATAAAACACCTAGCCTAAGAGAAAAGATCAATAAAGGAAATAATAATAAAACTCTTTATTGTTGCACTACTTACAAACATAAATAAAGCAGCAGAAATACATTCATTTTAAATAAGTAGTTAACAACAGGCGGACTTATCGCTAAAGAGCGATCTCTTATTAATTAAACCATCAGCTGCTGATGGGCGTCTTGACGTCTTGCAGACGCCGTTCTGCAGTCGTATACGATATGCGATACCTAAGTCACTGTACCATAATAATGTATGGATGTTGTTACTTATCACTTATCGTATACGATCGCAGAATTACATCTTGGCTAAGCCTGCAGTAATCAGTGCAGTGCAGGGGGGCGATTTTTGAGATTCGAACGCTCGAATCTTTCATTCGAAAATGAATAAATACGATGAAATGCTATTTTTGAAATTCGAGTGATCGAAAGTTCAAAAACGACTGCGGTTGACCATTCATATTCAATTCTATTAATAGAAATTGGATAAGTACGTAGATACTCCAATAAAGTGTCACTGTCAAGTATGTCAACTGAGACCCTACTGCGAACCACGAACGAAGTGTTGGCTCTCTCTCGCACTTGTGAATTCGTACGTAAGTGTGATATAGGCAACACTTCGTTCGTGATTCGCGGTAGGGCATGAATGTAGGATTAATATGGATTTGACAACGTAATAATAATAGCAAGAACGAAAGGGATGGTCTTATTAAACTTTTAACTAGTGGAAGTGAAAAGGAACGATAATCGTCCGTCCTTATCACTGTGCCACTATTTTTTGTGTGGCACTTAGCATTCTACGTGCCAGACAAATGTGTTGAATACGTCACTTACGTCTGGTGGGAGTGAAATTAAATGTTTTCAATGTGAAAGTGAACACAAACAACTTATCCCAAGGCTTATTTTGAACAATTTCATCTGTGTTTATCTTCTAGATATGGTGCGATGCGAAGTACTAGGCTGTAAAAGTAGAAACGAGCGAAAAATTGCTGACATAACCTTTCGGAGGTAAATATAGTGTTTTTCAGTCTAATTCTAAATGAAACTTTTAGCAAACCATTTTAAAATGTAAACTGATAAAAATACTAGTCATTAGAAAGCATTTGGGCCATAATTAGCTCGGAAAAGGGAAATAATTCAGTGATTTTGTTATTGTTCGAGGGATGCCAGGGCAAGGAGGGTATAATTACCCAAAATTTTGGGGTAATTTCAGTATGATAGTTGCCCACGTTCGTAAAATTATTATAATGTATAAATGGTGGTTTGGCCCGATGGTGCACTTGCAGATTTTTTCTTTCCATAGAATTCTAATTATTTATGAGTAAATTAAATGTTATTTGTATATACGTTGTCGTTTTATTTTACCTTATCCTATTTAAATTATCCGAATAAGTCTGCCCAAACTAGTTTGGGTAATCGAGGGTTTATTTACGATGTTGTTTGTGGTAAGTATGATTGTATGATGTACATGTAATTTTTCATTCTTCTAATGAAATCGATGATGATATATGTATATTTTTTAATTTAATGTCGATAAGTTACTAAATATATCATTATTGACGAGTTGAAATTGAGAGTCGGGGATGGTAGAAGATAGTGTATACCTAAAAGTAAAAAAAATGTATTATTTTAAGTAAATAATGCATCTTTGCTAGTCAATATGAGCTGTCCGCAAACCGTTTACACCATTCGTCAGTAGAATCCAAAAAAATGTAAACAATCCTAATAAAAAAAAAAAAAATA
>JALPQI010023760.1:0-19169 GCA_025490895.1 Thaumatotibia leucotreta | reverse complement strand
CCTAATTTTATTATTATTACATTTATTACCTAAATAGTAATTTCGATACTTTTTTAAAGTCGACCAAGTAATAAATGTTTTTCAAATCGCTGATTGTTTTTTTTTAAGTAATACCTATTTAAAAAATAAGAATTGAGAACAACTGTTGCCATATGTTGCCAGTTCATATATATGTTTCAAATAACACACATTAAAAGTGTTACATACTCGTAGTATTGGCAAAATTTGGTTTAATTTGACTTTGACATCAAAAAATACACACAACATTCATTGTTCCTTATTGGTCACCACAAATATTTGTTCCTTGGTCGCGGCCGTTAATGGAATTCTACATTTATCTATTTTGTAAATCGTCGCTTGGTATCCACATCACAAGCCTTAACTGAGCTTACAGTGGGACTTGGACGAATTGTGTAAGATGTCCGAAGATATTTATTTATTTATTATTAATTTATTATTTATACGAGGAAAGTTTATTATCCATACAATAGGGATGATGACTGTAGTTAAAATAAATTATTTAACATTATGCACGACATAATACACGAAGAAATTATTACTAACATGTAGATTGCAGTAATTTTTGTACAGAACTTCTATTTAATCAATTGAAAAGAACTTAAAAGAGTAGTTCATTTGGCAGTACTTAAACGTGACGTCACTTTTGAGTATTTCATATAAAATTCCATAGAGGTGATCGTTTTGACAGTTCGAAAAAAGATGCTGATTTGACTTGCCAGTCATCATGCCTATTATGGATAATAAACTTTCCTCGTAATTATCTATACAAAAAGTCTATTTTATAGGTAATGATCTAATATTAGTGCCACAACGTAAAAAATCTACACTCAATTTTTTTATACCATCCGTCCGTCAATGCCGTAAATTACCGATACCTGTTACATCGGAATTTGAAGTGGTCAAACGAGTTTTCGAATATCACGAATCGTAACATAAACAACGGTTATCGTACAAACAAGATTAACATGAAATATTTAATTAATTGTAATCGAATCCATCTATCTGTGTGGTTTTCACCGCACAAACAAATAGGTAATCAAAGTTTTGTAGAACACACACAAATAATTCCATTATAGTACATTACGACACAAGTGCGAATTTCATGTTTTTCGCACTTGTGTCGTAATGTACTATTACACACTTACTTGTTGGTTTTGAGCTCTATTTACTGCTATCAGTGAATTTTTAGTGAAAACTCAAATCAAATTATTTAATAACAAAATATTTTGATTTTTTTTCCAGTAGGCACACTTACTTAATACTAAATAAATAATAGGCTACTCGACTCATATCAAATTTAGTGCAAAAAATTATTATTTTCTGTAGTATTTATTGAAAAGATCAATATTTTTCGATTACGGTGTATTAAAAGTGTTTGATGGGTACATATTTTTCATTGAAAAATTTGTTTTATTTTTTTTAATTTCGTACTCTGAAAAAGGTGTCGGCCATGATGTGACCTCACGATGTGAGGATCTTAAACTAACTTCATGTCGAATCTTATACGAGTGAAATTCGCCATGGACATGTAGGCATGTAGCTTTGCTGTGACATTGGCATAACATAAGTGACATGTCAAATGTTTGTTTTCGGTTTGAGTGACGTCACACCACAGATAATCTAAGCATTAACATGGCTAGTATCGTTTTCGCGCGGTTACGAAACTTTAAATTTTAAGTTATAATTTTGCGGTTTTCTAGGTCGTGAAAAAATATATTTATATTTTTTTTCCGTTAATCAGATATTGATTAATAATATACGACAAACTTTAAAAATGGGTCAAGTAGCCTATTAAAAATATTGGATGTCATATACTAAAGGAAAAACTACCAAGATCACTGACGCCCGAGGTGGGAATCGAACCCACGTGCTCAGCTTTCGCGGCTGATGCCTGCACCGCTCGGCCACTCGGTCGTCCAACCGAGTCATATTCGATTCCCACCTCGGAAGTTGATGATCTTGGTTGTTTTTTGTATATGAGATCCAATATTTATAATTTGCTATCAGTGTTCAATGAAAATGCATTTTTGATTGTAAATTTACATTAGACGGTTAACAAAATCGAGATATAATTTATGAGTTTCCTTCTATTTTCGCCCCTTTCCGAACAGGGTGCGTAGCCAAGTTTACAATCGCTAACGCATAATCGTCAATCGTAAACGAAAGGCAGCTAACTGTCTTTGTCGCACTAATATGAAAGAGTGACAGAGAGGGAAAACTACGATACGCTACCAAGCGCTAGCGATTGGCAACTTGGCTAAGCATCCAGACCTTTACACATTAGCGGAAGATGAATTCAGCTCGATTACATTACTTGGAAAACAAATTTCCCGCGTAACAAATCATAAAAAAATACATTTTTACGCTACATGGGAAGTTCCGCGGTGTGTTACAGAAGAGATACAATATTGCCGAAGAACATTCCCCATTAAATTGACGGACGGGCAATAAAACACAGGTTGAAAGACGTAAAACACGGCCTTCATAGGCCAGAGTAAGTAATAAATAAAGATATATAGGCGTCATCAAAAATCACTATACATTCGTATTTGGCAAAGCCAAAAATTGTTGAAAATAATTAATAGATTAATCTTTTATTATCAGTGATCGGTTTTTTGGATTCACCCGACGGGTCTCCTATAGTAACTTGAAAAATAAACTTTAATTATATTGCCATATTTCTGTTACATAAAATATGCTCTTGTGTGTTTAATAACAATAGTGTTAATTTTTTTTTGTCACACTTGTAATTTTTTTATTCGCGAAATCCCGCTAGGGGGATCCCAAAAAACCGATCACTGTTTATTATCTTGTATCGCCATTTTGTAACACTCAGTATTATGACTTTCTTGATTCCCCACTCAATCGTGTAAAGGTGTATAGCAGAGACGATTGCGTACATCGAATCATTTAATAACGGTCATTTTGTTATATGCACAGACTCCAGAAGTGCGTTACAGTATTTGGCTCGATGCACATCGAACTTTCGAGGAGCACCGATAGCCTATAGCATTATAAGATCATTAAACGTATTATTACATAATACAATGATTACGGTAAAGTTGCAATGGGTACCATCGCACATTGGTTTGGATGGAAACGAAGTGGCCGATAGGTTGGCCAGAGAAGCTTCTACAGATGGAATAGATTAGAATAGAATAAAATCGTTTATTGCATATCACATTACAAGCATGGATGGAGTGGAACATAGAGGTAATAGAGGTATACATGTGACACCCTGTAAGGGCACAGCAATACAAGAGGGCTACAAGTAGGTAATTAGATTAACTTATTGTATAAATTATTTTACACATTACTACATTAATTATCACTTGGTCTTACTATTACGTTATTTCCTTGCAAAATAAAGCACAGTGACATGTTCGCTTACTAACTAAATATTCGCGCACATTATAAAAACATTCGTTAACTAAAAACTGTTTCAGATGTTTTTTAAATTGGCTTAGATTATGCAGTTCTTTGATAGAGTTTGGGAGGTGATTGTAGATTTTTATATAAGCCACATGTTTACCATACTATACTGATTGCCTCAGCATTGTTCGTTCTAAGTGCATAAACATATATTATTTATGGAAAGAGCATTTTAATGAAAGGTCCCTAAATAAAGGTATATGGTATAGAACTATCCAGCCTAGTCTTTGCCAAGTGCCATGGTTTAGAGGTACTGGTTTGAGCAGGAAAGATATTGTAACAGCTTTCAGACTTCGATCTGGCCACATTCCACTAAATAGCTTCGCATTTTTAATGCGTAAGAGTGATTCGCCTAACTGTACTGAATGTGGAAAAAGAGAAGATGCTGTTCACATCATGATGGAGTGTAACCGGAACGAAGTTGAAAGACACGCTTTTGTTACTAGACATAAGGCTAATTTATTTCAAACCGGTGCATGTAATAGTATTTTAGCTCAGCCAGTATGTAAAGCAGCTAAATACTTATACAGTGTGTGGTCTTTAACACGGGAGAAAAATGAAATGAGTGACTCCTTAGACTATCAGCAATAATCCTGTAAAGGTCCCGGTGTTTCAAAGTGGTTAAGTTCGGAGATATTGTCATTCAAAGCTATGGACCTTTAGTACTGGATCTTGGCATCACGATGTCGTAGCTTGTCAGTCGCAAGACATCTTGATTAGTATACCAGGTAGGAAGTCATAACAATAATTTTGTTTGCATTTTTACACTAATTTGATACGGTTTTAAAAAAAAATTGTACATTTTTCAATGATTCAAAAATGATAAGTTATTGATAACTTTTAATTCAAGTAAATGAACCCATAATAATGAAAAATACATGAACAAAAAATTTGAATTTTTTTTTTTTTTTAATTACAATATGTGGAAATGATTGTTGATCAGCTTATTAATGCACCGTTTAAATTTTCACCCCGGTTGTAGGCCACACACTGTATAAGCTTGTTAATTTAGGTATTAAACGAAGATGATTGTATGATTTGTAACAATTAGGGTGACATTATCAACCTTGATAAAACCCTTTAATAAATAAAGATTTAAAAAAAAATCGTGTAAAGGTGGATTTACACCATACGAGCGAATGCTCATTCTATCCCCCGCTCTACGAAATCATTCAGACCCAACGAGCATTCGATCGAAAATCGAAAATCGAAATTCGATCGTTACACAAAACGTGATTCGTTGATTTCGTAGCGTGGGGGATAGAATAGCGAATGCTTGTATGTATGTATCATCATCAGCCTATGATAATCCACTGCTGGACGTAGGCCTCTCCTATTAACTATGCGTATAGACGCAATAGGAAGTAAATGCCCATAATCGCCACGCTGGGCAAGCGGATTGGCGATCGCAGTAATGTGTCCACTATGATGACGCTGCTGCCCATCATCAATCTTTTATCAAATAATGGTCAGTGACACTTCAATCCCTTATGTATGTATCTAAGTATGTAAATTCTTTATTGTACACAAAACACAGGCAAAAATACAATTTTTTACAAAGAATTTGACAGGTACAAAGGCGAACTTATCCCTGTAAGGGATCTCTTCCTGTTAACCTTTGAGCAAAGGAGTCGTCTATATGAAGCAAAAGATAGGCAAACATACCGTGTACAGTGGAGAATATATCTGAGTAATACCAAAAACTTAACTGTTATTATACCAACTAACATAAACTCATACATCCAATACACATATAATTAAAATATTAAATACATATACGTACATATACTACACATGAATAAATATAATACTCAACCAATTCACAAAATGTCGGAGAGCCACAACGCCACAGACTGGGACTGTCTGAGGGACAATGGAAGCCCATTCCACAATTTCACAGCACGCACCAAAAAAGATCTAGAGTAAGTACGCGACTTATTACACGGCAAAGCAAGAGTTAGGTTAGCACTCGAACGCAAGCGGTGATTACTACCGTCAGCTAAATAAACAAATCCTTCGGAAAGGTAAGGGGGCGAAGAAGGATTGAAAAGGATCTTAAAAATTAAGGACAGGATATGCACGTCTCTGCGACGACGGATCGGAAGCCATCCGAGCTGAGAACGAAACTGAGAAACGTGGTCATATTTACGCAAGCCAAAAATATATCTGATGCACACATTTTGCTTGTTTGGGCTGAATGCAGCTTCACGAATTACGTTTTGTGTAACGAACGAATTTCGTAGATTGGGGGATAGAATGAGCATTCGCTCGTTTTGGTATAAACCCACCTTGATGTAAACTGTTTTTAATTAATTTCTGTATTTGTGGTAGCTGTATTACTTCACTGAAATAACCAAATACCACTAACCATCATGGTGAGCTTTGGTTTATTTGGCACTAGCTATCCGTCCCGGCTTCGCACGGGTACTATACCTACATAAAAACCTTCCTCTTGAATTACTCTACCTATTAAAAAAAATCTCATCAGAATCCGCTGCGTAGTTTTAAAGATTTAAGCGTACAAAGGAACATAGGGACAGAAAAAGTGACTTTATTTTATACTATGTAGTGATTAGATTGTAAGTTATCTCTGAATATGTATTTATTTTGTTTATTTCTGAATACATTATTAACAAAAAACGTAGTTATTTTTGCTACTCAAATTCACACGTCTTTTAGTAGGTACATAAAGTGGGTAACTAAGATTTATCGAAGTCGTTTTGACATTGACATAATATCTCTTCGATTTCTCAATTTTCTCATGCCCTCGAAGTTAAAAATTGCCTCCCCACTTGGCGTTTGAGAAATAGTGGCACTTAACAAGTGGAAATTTAAAGTCACCTAATACGGAATAATATTATAAAGATGTTCTTATTGACTTTCATTCTTTATTACTAATTTTTTATAATCATTGTTATAAATATTGTAATTTGTCAGTATAAAAATTGTGTAATTTGTTAGCCTTTGTAGCCTAGTTGGTAGTGACCCTGCCTACGAAGCTAGAGGTTCCGGCGTCGAATCCCGGCGAGGGCATTCTTTGTGTATTTATTTATCACAAATGTTTGTTCGTTGGCCGTGGCTGTGTATGTATCTAAGCATCTATACGTATTTATCCATTATAATATGTATGTATATATCGTCGCCTGGTACCTACATCACAAGCCTTAATTGAGCTTACCGTGGGACTAGGTCGATTTGTGTGAGATATCCAAAGATATTTATTATTATTAATAATATAATGAAACGATTAAACTCACATGGATTAATTTACTACTCGTGACATGTTTCGGAGAGCCTATCATATTGGGACATTGTTAATCATTAAAAACAAAACGACGTGTGTCTGCTACACGGCCATCAACATATATTTAGGTGTGTGGTTGAAATGACCATATATTAGACCTTAAAGTCTGCTTGCGACCGCGGGTGTAACATGCCCGAAAAGTCAGGATATACGTAATATTAAACGTAAATTTACGCCATTTCCTTAAATATGATTTGATATTTTATAAATCTCCTCGCCCAATATGTTTTTTTTACAATTGTAATCTTTTATTTATTTCTTCCATACATTAAATCACACATTAAGTTAACGATCCCAAATAAATTACTTTGAACAATAATAATTTCTTACTAATTCAGTTTCAAATAAAATACATTTTCAGGGTGCAACCTAATCAAACAATCGGTCCATAGTAAACTTTCCGACGAAGCCTGACGAAAGAAAATCAAATTCCCCAACTTTTTAAGAAATTCGAGATTTTATCACATCTGTCTGACGTATTATTGGCATTGAAATCGGATTTGACATTTGACAAATAACTTTATTGAGTGGGTAGTGAAAATATTACTTTGTCAACCAAGGGATGAATGGCATTCAGTCGAGACGATGGTTCGAGTGAGACTCGAGACTGTAATGGTGCTTTTCACCCTGGTTGAATATGATTCAGTGCTACTTAGGCCCATCTCTCACGAGGCTACTCTCAAGCGATTTTCGTTTCATACCCGTACACGGATAAAGCCAGAATCGTTTTTTATAATTCCGCTTGTTTTTGTAATAATTATATAGCAAAATATTCACTCGAGTCACTAGACATTGTCGCACGAATGCTGTTCCGCAACTGATGCAAAATAGTCTCATTAGCGTAGCACCGTGTGCGCAAACGAGTAGCATACCGGTAGGCGACGATGGTTTGCGTCTCAGTCGCGTAGCATTTGAATAGCCTCGTGAGAGATGGGCCTTACTTTGACTATAGTTGCCACCATATTATCGTAGCGAATGAGGTGTGAAGGCGTAGTCTGCCTGCGTGTGCATAGTTTAAGTAACATAATTTTTCATAAAACTAGCGGGACTCAGGTGACAGTAACCATGGCAATAACACACAAAAAAAGTTGATTCACCCAGATACATTACGATACAGGTGCGAAACAAATGAAGTTCAAAACAAGCGGCGATAAAAACACGAACGGAAGGAGGGTTTCACATCGACACAAGTTAAAATTTTTTTCACATGTGTATCGTACAACGATTTTCAGTACAGAGCCCTCCGAAGTTTCAACCTGACAAGAAATGAACAATTTTTCACACTAGTACGTAAAATAGTACCATCTATTCTAAAATTGCTTTTTTTATACAATAACTAGCGATCCGCCCGGTTGCGCACGGTTACTATACCTACATAAAAACCTTCCTCTTGAATTACTATACCTATTAAAAAAAATCTCATCAAAATCCATTGCGTAGTTTTAAAGATTTAAACGTACAAAGAAACATATGAATAGAAAAAGTGACTTTATTTTATACTATGTAGTGATATTATACGTACAGTAATTGTGTTCGCCGAATCCAACTTGGTTGGGCAGCGTTCGGGAAACTACGCAACGTCTTTTCGTCTAGCATACCTCAGTGCCTCAAGACGACAGTTTTCAATCAATGTATGATACCAGTGATGACTTACGGCACCGAAACGTGGTCCTTTACTATCGGTCTCACCTGAAAACTCAAAGTCACGCCTCAACGAGCTATGGAGAGAGCTATGCTCGGGGATTCTCTACGTGATGGAATCAGAAATGTGGAGATCTGTAGATGTAGCCCTCAGAATTAACAAGGTGAAGTGGCAATGGGCAGGCCACATTGCACGCAGAGCAGATGGCCGATTGGGTCGAAAAGTGCTCGAGTTAAACCACAGTTTGGCAAACGCAGCGTAGGACGTCCATCCACGAGATAAACAAACGATCTAATGAAGATCACCGGGAGACTCTGGATGCAGGTAGCTTCAACCGGTGTATGTGGAGGTCCAAAGGGGACATATATTGAGCAGTGGACTTCTTATGGCTGAAATGATGATGAGTAATTGTATGTAATGGATCTCATTGTTTTCGGAAATACGAAGCACCTAAATAAACAACCTAAGTACATTATCATAATTGTCAATGTCAGGACTGTCAGGTACAGATATTTACTTTCATTACATTTCCATTTCATACTTTTGGACATAATAAACACATTGCAATATTTTATTGCGTCTTATACCACTGCTACTACATTTTTAAATGTTGAACGTGTCGACAAAAACAATGGCATCTATTTAAATGATTATGTTTATGTTTTCCTTGCATACTAGCATGTTTTGACAACATTGGTCGTAAAGCTGACATGTAATGGCGCTCTCAGTAGTAAATATATTTAAATGCCTATTACATAGTATAGCCCTGGGAAATAGTGACACGTTTATGTAGTGTTTCGGATTTAGTTTGTTGACCAAGAATTTGGTTTTATTGTGTTCTATTTTATAACTGTTGTCTGATCTAAAGAGTTTATATTGCTGAATATTGTATTATTTTCGATGTATGATATTTAAACATCTTCTACGACACCAAATGTGATTTTGTCATAGTCATAGGGCAAATAAAGTTTTGTAAAGTTTTATAGCTAATTTCTTGTTAACTCCAAAACAGTTTGATTCGGACATTGGAATTTATTTAAAAAAAAACAAGCTGTCATGGTGAACATGTTTGACGTTTGAGGAGATAAAAATATATCTTGGCGGTCATTGCATTGTTTTTCTCTAATTTATAAATAAGAAATCGCAGTACTGTTCAATAAATATCGTATTGTTATAATAGTCATATACATTACAAGTGTCATTCTTTAAAATACTCAGTATAGTTAGTGTTATATACTATGCCTTCAGGTACGAAAGGTTGGCCACCCATATAAAAGTTTAATTTAGCGTTTATGAAAGCCGATTTGGTTTCCAGAATTTAAGTGATACACACAAATTGTACTGGTTCAAATATTAAGACGTTAGTAAACCCGTTGATTTTAAAAGCTAGAATTAAAATAGTACATTACGATACAAGTGTGAAAAAAAATTAAATTCAACACGAGAGTTTCGAATTTCCTTTTTGCACGTGTATCGTTCGACGTTTTTCAGTACATATGGTACTCCGAAGATTACGACATGACATAAAATGAACCACTTCTCGCACTAGCGCGTAAAAAAAGCACCGTATGCGTCTGTACTGAAATAGTACATTACGACACAAGTGCGAAAAACATGAAATTCGAAACGAGTGGCGATGTTATAAAACACGACCGACAGGGAGTGTTTTAAATCGACACGAGTTACGAACTAGACTAAATGCCCGACGAATGAGCAACGGACACTCGTTCGTCTGGTATAAACACCTCTAGAGCATAATGCTCTAAGAATCAGTTCTTGGATTACGAAGGTGCGTTTAAACCGAAAGAGCATTCGCTGTTCTAGCGCCCGTTCTACGAAATCAACCAATCACGTTTTGTGTACCGATCGAATTTCGTAGAGTGGGAGGTTAGAACAGCGAATGCTCTTTTAGTTTAACCGCACCAGTTCTTGGATTGCGTTCTTGCTCGTTGATATTTTGGTGTAAACGCTGAGAATGAACTTCCGTTTACACTAAAAGATCAAGAATGAATGCTCTATTCTGGTTCTAGCTCTTTATTCGCTTGGTTTAAATGCACCTTGACAGCATGTCAGAATTGAAATTTGAATAAATCTTTGTCAAGGTCATGCATTTAAGGGTTAAGCCGAGTCAATCAAACTGGTTATGAAATGTAGCTGTTGAGACGTCAAAATATGTATATCGCTCATATAATTAACCAATCATGCACCTTATGTTTATTCCAATAAAGGTCACAAATGATCAATTTAACTATGTCGGTGTCTGCACGTAGCTTCAAAAATATGTATCCAATTTTTCTCCTTATTACAAAGCCGTATGGTGTAAAATTGTATACATATCTTTGTAGTTCACAGGTAATTCGTCACTACATCTGGTACTAAAATAAATTATTTCAACATTATAAATGTGTTTCGTTGGACGAGCCAGAAGCTTCAGTTAATATATTAGTGCACTAAAATAATCTGTCGTTGCATTTAATAATGCAATTCAGTTTTAATACAACGTGGGTAGTCCGTCTAATAATTATCGATTTATGGTTTTGTTTTAGTGGTGCTACATTGAAGTTCCTTACTAAATGTTATTATTATATTTATTATATTTACTGTAATATTGTCATTGTTACACTTTGTTTAATAACGTTATATAATATCCGTTTTAAAAAATATCTCTCGTATTAAGTATGTATAAATATTGCTAGGCAATTTCAAGTAAGTCATAACTGCTAAAGCCTAGTTGATTAAAAAATACAGGGTGTTTGGTTAGCGGTGTCGGAGCTTTTAACGGCTTAAACTACAATCAATTTCATAGATAAATTACCATACAATCTTTTTTTTGTGCCAACGATAATTAAATGGCTGCCATTTTAACATTTCAAACAGACGAATACGGGCGCACGTGATATTTCTGGAATTATACGTTTGTTATCGGTCCTATTCTTGAAAACAAAAATCTCGTTAGAGAGCTCATTAAATAAGTAAACTAATTAAGCTAATTATTTGACTGAACTATTTGAACAACAAGGCTAAAAAAAATTTTTTAAATTAAAAATAGTAAAGAATTCACCTTAATTTTTCAATTAATTTAATTTTGCATGAAAACTAGGTCGTTAAGATAGGTTTTTGGTATTGTTATTTATTAGTACAGTATGTGAGCTAAAAAATAACACCATAATTACAGTTATACCTTAAGTACTTTAGGAATTACAAGTGCTCAAACATGCACCAAAACAGCTGCATTTAGCGTTCCCGATGCAAAATCCATAAACAAATGAATGTCAGCAGTGTACTGACTAGTGAAGTGGCCGCCTTCCATCCATCCAGTGCATGTTTGAGCACTTGTGATTTCTAAAGTACTTAAGGTATAACTGTAATTATGGTGTTATTTTTTAGCTAACATACTGTACTAATAAATAAAAACACCAAAAACCTATCTTAACGACCTAGTTTTCATGCAAAATTAAATTAATTGAAAAATTAACGTGATTTTTTTACTATTTTTAATTTAAATTTTTTTTTTAGCCTTCTTGTTCAAATAGTTGAGTCAAATGATTAGCTTAATTAGTTTGCTTATGTAATGAGCTCTCTAACGAGATTTTTTTTGCAAGGATAGGACCGATAATAAACGTATAATTCCAGAAATATCACGTGCGCCCGTGTTCGTCTGTTTGAAATTTTAAAATGGCCGCCATTTAATTATCGTTGGCACAAAAAAAATATTGTATGGTAATTTATCGATGAAATTGATTGTAGTTTAAGCCCTTGAAAGCTCCGACACCGCTAACCAAACACCCTGTATATTCAGCAACAGGATTTGTCAGATTTGGATAGCTTATACTACGTAAAATTTGCTTAATTATTTTTTTCTCGAGTTCAATTTTTGTTTTTTTTTTGTAGTTAGAATTTCTGCGGGAGAAAAAATTTACCCAGTTTTTTTTAATCCACATACCGATTTCTTCAACATACATATTTAATAAGCTCGTAACGCAAAGAGTAAACATTGAAAATGCATTACAGTTTTATGGTACCTTTTTTTTCTCCTACAATGATTTAAATTGATATTTTTAGTACAGATGGTGCCTTTTTTATGCTCTAGTGCGAGAAGTGGCTCATTTTACGTCAGGTCCAAAACGTCGGAGTGCCATCTGTACTAAAAAAACGTCGTACGAGACACGTGCAAAAAGGAAATTCGTAACTCGTTTCGATTTAAAACACTCCCTTCGGTCGTATTTTGAAACATCGCCACTCGATTCGGTGAATAACATTAAAAATATCTTCGTACAAAAAAAAATGCATTTGCTAAATAAAAGATCGCTCTAATAGAGCATTTAAAACATCAGCTGTTTTATGTCTCGAAAATACACTCTGTATTGTATAGGTAAATTGTGTGGACATATTAAACAAAGTGGGGCCTGCAAATCGGCGCGAGAAGTAATTACTGAGCTGTTCACGGGCCCACGGCCGTTGGACCCCAATTTGTCAGTGGACCTTAATTAATTAGGCTCATCATGGACCCTAATATCGCGTATATACTTCTGAAAACAGGAGTTTATCCTTGGGTTTAGATTTCATCGTTTCGGTTATGGTGTTGGTAATTATACAACGTGTCCCTCTGAAGCAACATTTTATGGTTTTATGGGTCGTCTGTGAAAAAAAACGACATGATTAAGGCTAAGGTTTGATGATGCAAAACAAAAATCACGATCGCGTCAATTGTGTTACGAAAGTTAGTCATACAAATTGTATTGTAAACTCTGTCTAGCAACCTTTGGCAGAAGAAAAAGTAGCAAATTAAAAAAAAGTGTGTTTTGTGGATCGCGCACTGAAATTTTCAATTTCAATTGCCGTTTTTCACTTTCAAAAGTTGTTAATTTCAAATATCCTTGCAGGGATAAGCTCGCCTTTGTACGATTGTCTTGTGTTTTGTGTACTTTTTTTTAATTTTTGTACAATAAAGTATTTTACTACTACTACTACTACTACTACTTATATCGAAATGAACAGTGTTAGATCTTTTGATGGCTGCTTGACAGTAGAGACATAAAATTTCGTAAATAAAAGTACTCGCGGTTCATGCTTTTATGTTCTCTCTAATACTAAAAAAATAACTATAATAACAATAATTAAGAGCAATGGATAGGACAGAACTTTTATGAATAACGTGCCAAGTGTTTTAACGATACAGTTTATAAATGAAGTGCCCAATTAACTATTAACTACGTATTAGAATACTACTTTAATATTACTTTATGAGGATACATTGTACTACGAGTAGGTACCTACCTACTTTGGAAAATGTAACCTCTATCCATTGATAGTATTTTCACAATGATTGTTTAGTTGTAATCAACTTGTTATCATTATTATAATATATTTCAATTTAAATTAAAAATATTAGATGGCATTTCCTCACGTTTCGGGCCTGACTTTCCTCCCGTGATCGTAAATAGACTCCCGTATGTTGTTGAAATATGAATAGAGTGCAAATCACGACACTTTTAAATTGTATTTTCATAAAATTAAAATGTTTTCCAAAGTTCACAGTTTCATATGTCTAACCTGACTGTTGTTGTGGCATATTGTTTTGGTTGCGAAGGTAAATGTAAAACAAATACTTATACTTTTATTATCTACCCACCATTTTGTTCAAAAATCTCAACTTACAATCGTTATAAGTTAAGTTTAATTATAGTTATAAGCGGTCTAATTCCTGTCTAAAATAAATAATAAATTTCATAGGAAGGTACTAACATCTGAGATACAGGCTCGGCCTAGTTCAGATGATAGTGAATCACTGTAATAGATAAGTATTAGTACTAGTAATTATATAGACCTGTATTCCACTGTATTTCTGGTGAATAAACGTTTATTATTATTATTATTTCCTTTATTGATCTTTTCTCTTAGGCTAGGTGTTTTATAAACATGTCTATAAAAGTAAAATACAATACAACATACAAAAACAATACAAAATATAAACACTTTATAAAAAACCTAACCTAGGGTGCCGCCGGCAACGGAGCGGGCCCAAGATGCCGGTGGTTAAGGTCGCAGAGAGAGGAACCGACGGACTATCCGCGCCGTGTCCAGGACTACCGCCTTCTGCATCTGACCCTTGATCCAGCCATCTAGCGAGAGACTCTTAAGATGTTGGTCGAGACTCTTCGCTATTAAACCGTTCGCTGTAACGACTATCGGGACTATGATCGTCGAGTCAACATCCCACATGGCGGTTATCTCGTGGGCCAAGTCTAGGTACTTACTGGACTTGTCCTTCTCGGCCTTCACGAGATTCTCATCATGGGGGATGGTGACGTCGACGAGCACAGCCCGGCGCTGCGATCGATCTACCAGCACGATATCAGGCTTATTGGCTACAATAGTCCTGTCCGTGATGATAGGTCGATCCCAATAGAGCGTGGCACGACCATTTTCGAGAACTGGTGCAGTTGTGTACTTATAGTATGGCACTTCGACGTCCACAAGGCCGTATCGAAGAGCAAGCTGCTGGTGTATAATACTGGCTACGAGGTTATGTCTGTGCAAGTACTCGGTGTTAGCAATCTGAGAACAACCGGAAATAATATGCCTGAGTGACTCTCCGGGACGGCGGCATGCCCGACAAATGTCGACCGTACCGTCCTTCAGGATATATTTCCGGTAGTTATTCGTCATGATAACCTCGTCAGCAATTGCACAGGCAAAACCCTCGGTTTCTCCGAAGAGGTCCCCGAATCGTAGCCAGTTCACCGACGCGAGCAGATCCACGTCAGGTCCCGTGAGGGCCTTGTAGAACCGCCCGTGTAGCTCCTTGCTCTTCCATACCGCCTTGCGGTCCTCGGTGCTTAGTACCACAGGTCTGCGCCAGTTCTCTTTTACCAAGGAGAGCGGCGTGAGGTTCCGGTCTACTGCCACCACGTCACGATGCATCCCGCACTCATTGTTAAGAAAATAGTTTCTGAGATTGTACACCTCGTGGTTGTGGAGGTTTTTGGCATTTAGGAAGCCGCGGCCCCCACACCTCCGCGGGATGTACAATCTCATAACTGATGAGCGCGGGTGTAGCATTCGATGTGTGGTAAGCAGTGTACGGACCCTTCGATCCAGGGCGTCCAGCTCGGTCTGAGTCCACCTTAGTATGCCAAAGGAGTATGTGAGTATGGGCATTACCCAGGCGTTGAAGGCGCGCACTTTGTTGCCTCCTGACAAAAGACTGTTAAGTACTTTTGTGAGCCGGCTGAAAAAGCGCTCCTTCACCGCCTGTCTAATTCCCATATCTTCAATACCCAGAGACTGTGACATACCAAGGTATTTATAGGTTTCTGCTTCCGAGATAGATCTGAACGACATTGTCTCAGAAAGCTGTAAATTTGTTGAATTTACTACTTTCCCCCGCTGCACATGCATAACCGCACACTTATCGACACCAAACTCCATATTGATGGCACTACTGAAAACTTCTGTGGTTCGCAGTAGCTCCAACAAGTCTTGGCTATTTGGCGCAAATAATTTGAGATCATCCATGTACAGAAGGTGAGAAATGACTTCACCCTCTCTCCGAAGCCGACAACCTAGTCCTGAATCCTTCAGCAGGGTGCTGAGGGGATTCAGAGCTAGGCAGAACCATAAGGGACTCAGACTGTCACCCTGGAATATGCCTCGCTCGATCCTTATGAAGTCCTGCGGGCCAGAGGGGTCATCTCCGCCTCCTGGTTGACAAAGGACTGTGGTCCACTGCCCCATACACGCGCCGAGAAAGGATCTTAAAGCTGCATCAACTTTATACAGCTCCAAGACCCTCTTCAACCATGAATGGGGCACCGAATCATAGGCCTTCTTTTAGTCAATCCAAGCGGCGGAGAGGGCCCCTTTGTTACGCCGGACTTGCTGGCAAATGGTCATGTCGATGAGGAGGAGCTCTTTAGTACCACGGGACCCAACCCTACATCCATTTTGAGCAGAGGCCAGAACATTGTTCGCAACAATGTGCGTGTTAATTTTTGCTCTCAAAATGGATGTAAGGAGCTTGTAGAGTGTAGGCAAGCACGTGATGGGTCGGTAGTTTTTCGGTTCCGTGGTACTACCGGACTTGTAGAGCAGGAAGGTTATACCTGTTGTTAAGGAAGGAGGCAGGGAACCAAGCTCAAGGGCTTGTTGGAATTGCGCTGCTAATCGCGAGTGGGAGCACCGAAACCATTTTAGCCAAAAGTTGTGCAATCCGTCCGGTCCAGGACTTTTCCAGTTCTGGGCAGGGCGGATGGCACAAGTTACGTCATCGGCGCTGATGGCAACAGCCTCCATAGGTTCGATGCTCTCGCACTCACGTTCAACAACGTTCATCCAATCGCCCTCGATGTGTCCGACGGGCACCGACCAGATGTTACGCCAGAAATCAGTCATGGCAGTAGCATCCGGCAGATGCGCGTCGGACAAATGATGATCGGTTCCCTCCCACCTTCGGTATAACTTCCTTTGGTCACTTTGGAAGAGACGGTTCTGTTGAAATCGATCCACACGCTCTCTGTAGCGGCGGATACGGCTTGCCCATGCATAAACTTTCTGCTTCAGAAAGTCAATGCACTCTGTGAGGTTGGCCATGTAGTCGCAAGGCATGATGCCCGTTCCCGCGAATGCCTGGTTCACAAAGCGCATTACTCGGGGGCGGCTATTGCCCCCCCTGAAGCAGATCAGCTTTGCAATGAGAGTCCTAAACGAGTCGATACGACGCTCGACTCGATCCGCACTTGCCATGCGGGGACACCCCCGGCGGTCCTAGGTGCACGGTCAGCGTCCGGAAACTTGACTCGAGCAACACGGCACGCCGCGATGGCCCCGCAGTACATGATCGAGTGCGTATCGTCCAAATCTTTACTGGATCGTATGTACGGCTCCAGTAAAGCGTTTAGGGTTCCCATTAATGCTAGATTGCGTCTATTCATGGGCAAGCGTGGTAACCGTGGCCTAGAATTGGGTGTGGAGCGATATTCCATAATCGTCTCTTCCAAAGTCCTCCTCAGATGCTCATCAGTTGCAGTACTTACACTCTGACTCGCGAAATATTCCTCATCGGCACTGGGATCACCCCGCGGCGCCCCCGGTGCCAGGTCGGGTGTCGGCACCGGATCCGGCAACGTGGCGGGCGGGTCCCGCGCCGAGGTGGAAGCTGCACGAGTCGAGAGAGCCTGCAGGCGAAGCCGATCAAGTGTCGAGTCATCCAAACATTTAGAACGTAGAATGACCCGCACCTGATCCGCTAGCCGTTGCTCCGATACGGTGATGGCGGGTTCAAGAGCCTGAAACAGAGGCAGAATCCTGGAACGGTACGCGGTTAGTCGGGTTCCCCCCTCTGTAGCCTCGTAGTAGGCGCGCATGCAGTTCTCATTAATTGTCTGAGTCCATCGCATGCGACGCACTACACCACCGGCAGCGGGAGCCGAATTACTATTATTATTATATACCTACCAAAGAAAAACGGCCAAGATCACCTAACGTCCGAGGTGGGGACTACTAGTGTGACTACTGGGGAAAAATAAAAAGTACAAATCAAAATATTTAGTTAATAAATAATTTGATTTGTGTTTTCGCAATGCGTTCAATATTTCAATTTATTTAAAATCAATTTTATGTTTTAGTTTTTTGTAAGTTAATAAGAGTGCCATGATAATTTGAAAAAACAAGTCCCGCCAAGTTTCTTACCGGTTCTTCTCGGGTCAGTGCTGTAGGGTTAGAACCGCAAGTAGTTTTAATTTTACGATTATGTGTAACTTAGACCATTTGAAAGAGTTTGTTGCTATTCGAATTTGAATAAAGAATCATTTGATTTTGACAAGTGAAACAGATGAAGATAAAAAAAAATTAGAGAAATAACGAAAAAAAAACGGATTAAGCAAACCTGGTTGCCCACGTAATTTAAATAGACGATTGGAGTTTTTTTTATTTGGTATCTGTTAATTAGTGTGACAAGACTAAGACAACACAGTAACAAAATGGTTTCCTAAAATGAGTTTGTCATTGCGTAACGGTCAAAAACGGTTAAAAAACATTTTCTCGTAAAACAGACGGTATCCGATAAACTTCATACATTTTTAGCCGTTACCCCAGATGACCCCATGTTTTTTTTCTGTTACATTGTTAGTTACCCACTAGAAAAAGCCAAAAAAAGAATCGGTGTTATACATCTAGTGGGGTTAACTTCAAATTATCCTCATGGGCACCTTGTATTGTAACTAACACGTGCTTCAAACATCCGAAATCAAATCAAACTTGTAATATTCGGCACCAATTTCCGATTCCGCCCGAATTCAAGGTCCAATGCGTACACGAAATGTACCATGAAATCGAGAGGGCCTCGTGGAACCAACGAATTCGACTCAGGTGGAGTAATGAATGTGTAGAATGTAATGGTTAATATAATATACACAATGAAAATAAGTAAGGACTGTATCGTTATTTATAAATACAACTTTACTTGGCCGTATTTTTTTATATTACATTTTTACATAAAAAACATACATGTGTCTAATTATTGCTTTAATAAGGTACACATTACATCCTAGAAACTCGACGTGTAACATCTGGATTAGACACAACTAACCCTATCCTCCCGAATAATAAAAAATATTTCGGACAAATACTGCAAAAAATTTACGGTTTGCGAAAAAGACGACATCACACACAAAAAAATCGTACTATGAAAGACACGCTTTCACGTGCTTCGTAATGTCAAACATTTAGGTATTTTCATAGCACTTAAATTTCACAAAAAAAATGTCCTGC
>JALPQI010023759.1:0-23055 GCA_025490895.1 Thaumatotibia leucotreta | reverse complement strand
GTTAAGGCGAAGATACGGTCGGCACGAGGCGGGACAGGCTACGACATCACGCTGCGAACAGTACGCGGAATCGGACTACGCAGCCAGATCATAAATAAAGCTGATATGATCAAATATGAACATCTCAAGGACCTCGCCGATGAATGCTACACTACAGGAGTACCGCAAATGCTCATCGGAGGCGACCACTGGCAGCTATGCATACCGCACGAGATAAGGATGGCAGGCGAACTCGATCCCGCCGCCATACGCTGCCGCTTGGGATGGTGTTTCTTCGGATTCCGGCCGAAGATAATTAGAACGAACGAACAAGTTGTACTGCATTGCCGCGTAGAACAAGATCATGAACTCGATTAACAACTGAAGAAACACGACCCGAACAATGCCGAAGACGACCGAACGAGATACCCCGAGGCGGACTACGACATCCAATACCATCACCACATGAACAACCACGTGACTGATTACAAGACCGAGGAGGACTTGCACCGAACTACTAAGCAAGTACGCGAGTCACACGCCGAGGGAGGACTTAACCTGCAAGGCTTCGATAGCAACCAACGTCGTTTGATCAGCGAGCTACCGAACGAGCAGCGATCAAAAGAACCCGCGACGACGCTACGTAAGAAACCTCAGAGGATTCCAGACACGGTGTGGGATCCTGGGACACCGATGTAAAAAACAGAACGAGATTGGCCACAGAACCCGAACGACGTCACCGCTACCGAAAGAGAGAACCTACCGGAACGCAAGAACATCAAGACCGCAATGACTCATGCTACATGAACAGAACGAGACCCGGCATCAGTATTACCAGACATCAACCGCTTCAGCAGTTATGAACGTCTCATTAATAGCACAGCCTATGTGTTGCTATTCATAGAAAAGCTGCGAAGTCGCGACCGAACGAAGAAACTAGAGCTTGCACACATACATCGAGCGGAACATATGTGGCAACAAAATAGTCAACGTCGAAGCTTTCCTAATGAACTACGAGCTCTCAGCCGCGGCGAAGAAATTGATAAAAGATCGAGGTTATATCAATTAGCACCTGAAATCGACCGCGATGGATTGATGAAAATGAAGACTCGTTTAGGAAACGCTCCAGTTCAATACACCGCGTCAAGCCCCGTTATACTTGACGGACGGGATGTGTATACGCGCTTACTGATCGCACATACACACAGGAAATCAGCGCACATACACAACGAAGCGATCGTGAACGAGCTGAGACAGAAGTATTGGATTCTGCACCTGCGACCCGTCGTAAAGTCCATCGCCCGAACTTGCGCAATTTGCATTTTACGCCGAGCGACGCCACGCGTTCAGCCGCATGGAGATTTACCGCCTGAACGAACTACGGCATACGAACGACCGTTTACCTGCGCAGCCGTGGACTATGCGGGCCCTGTATATGTCACCATCGGACGCAGAAGAGAGAAGAGGTGGATCGCTCTCTACACCTGTCTCACCACACGAGCGGTGCACCTGGAATCCGTGCACAGCCTCTCCGCCGACAGCGCGCTACTCGCGTTACGCCGATTCGCGGCGCGACGTGGGTGGCCCCGCGTTATGTATTCGGATAACGCAACGAATTTCAGAGCGTCGGCTATTGAACTCCAAGAAGCCCATAAGGAGTGGCTACCTGTACTTCGAGCCTACGGTCTACAACAACGGATGGAGTGGAAGTTTATCTCGCCTGGTAACCCATCTGCCGGAGGAGCGTGGGAGAGGATGGTACGCACCATCAAATCAGCAATGGCGTACACTCTACACACCAAGGTGCCACGAGAGGAGATATTCAACACCGTATTGGCCGAAATAGAATACATAGTGAACCAACGACCACTCACACATGTCTCAGTGGACCCGAACGCGCCTGAGACTTTAACACCGAACCACTTCTTGCTACTGCGAGCTGCCAATCTTCCTGTACTGGGACCCTGCGAAGAAGATGACAACAAGAAGTGGAGAACAGCCCAAGCCCTCGCCGACCACTTCTGGTCGCGATGGGTCAAAGAAGTCTACCCGCTACTAGCACCCCCCGGTTCTTCAGCCAGCGGCGGGCGTCAGATCCAGCCGGGAGACATCGTGATCATCGCGGACCCTAACGGCCCTCGCAACACGTGGCCGAAGGGAATCGTCGTGGCTACGCACCGTGGACCAGACGGCAGAACACGCTCCGCTGACGTCAAGACCCTGCATGGCGTAATGCGGCGCCCCACCTGCAAAATAGCCGTCGTGGTACCAGCCGGCGAGACGCAGAGCTGCGCTGCCCCCCAGAGCCCGACGACCGCATCAACGACGACTCCGTGATCGTGTCGCTACCGTTGCAACATGGCGTCTTGCGACGGAGGAGGACGAATGTTAGCGACACGACGTCGCGAACGATGAACACCTAGGAATAAGGCAAATCCTGTAAATAAATGATCCTCGCGTAATTAAGTTAGATATAAGTAATCAGTAACATATAAGTAATTTCATGAACACAAAATGTATGAACAGAGTCTAAAAGTATGAACTCGTCGTCTATTGGTTAATATTGATTGCCTGAACTTAGCGTATAAGACTTAGAATGTTACATTTTGTACTAAGTATGAACCATTTGATACCTCACCAGAACCTAATTAATGTAAGAACTGTAAATTTGTAACCTGTTAAATGTAGGTCAGATACCTACCTAAATGATACAATGAACCCTTGAGCCAGTGACCCAACGTAATGTTTAAAATAAAGGTTTTAACCCAAAACATTGCAGGTAACGGAAGAACAATAGAGCGACGAACGCCTATTGTGTTTAGAACGTAAACATTACTGCATGTGTTTTGTTGTGAACGATGGATAACCACGTGTAAGGTTTATTTACAAACAATGAATGTAAACATTACGGCATGGCTTGATTAAAATTAGGTATGAAAAATGTATTTAGATCTTAGCGAAAGTAGGCTAGTATAAACTGAACGATGTGAAGTCCACCAATCAGAGCGCGGCATTTATTCACCAATAAAATTAGTGAGCAGAACGAACTTAGATTTTATGCGACAGAAATAAGCTGCTTTGTGATTGGTCGACATGTTTTGACGATTGGCTGAAAATCATGGCCAGTCATGTATAAATACGCAACACGTTTTGTATGGAGGCAGTGTGAAGCTGGCTTCCCTCAAGAAAGGAACAATAAAAAGGAAGAAAAATGGATCCTGCCTATTAATAAGAAAAGCACCTCCTGCCGTTCCAGCCCTCCTCATCAGTAGACCGGTCCACGTGTATCCGAGCTCTGCCAACTGGAGCTGCCGATAGGCAATGCTGGGTACGCTGTACTCAACAGTTGGTATGGATGTCGATAGAATAGTCGATATTTAACTAAACACTAGTGACAAACGCATTTTTGCTCCCGTCATCCGGAGTTTGATAATAATTACACTAAATCGAAGATATTTGACATAGTTTAGGACCATAGTTGGGAGCTTTTGGACTATAGTTGGGTAGTTTTAGTATACATACATCATACATGAAACTTACCCGCAGCGGCGGCGGCACGCAGGCGCGACACTTGCGCGGGCGGCAGCGCCAACTCGCCCAGCGACGGCAGTATGTAGCGCAGGTAGCGGTTGCGCAGCGAGTGCCACGACCGGGCTGAAACAATAGTAGACTGTGTCACAAGGGATCAAAATGGTATACCGGATGTTACATTAGTCGTGATACAAACTGTGAAAAACCTGTTAAGATGGTCTTTCTGAACAAGGTTTCCTTCGGAACCCATTAGAAAAACTTTATTTTTTTAAAGACTAGTACAGTTCGAGTTCATTAATATGTATACATTTTTTCAGACTGATTTCTTACATATGTGTTTACATAATAATGAAACGAGACTGCAAATCATGAACACTTCTGTACCGATCTGTATGAAAACCGTAATTTTTTTTTCGCGACTTTCATATAGGTCCCATAGGAAACCTTGTTCAGAAAGACCATCTTAACAGGTTTTTCACAATTTATATCACGACTAATGTAACACCCAGTACAAAGTAATGGGCGTATATTGAATCCTGAATATAGCGACGGATTCCACAATTGAATCCCGACAGTAGGGAGGGTCAATATGTCTTCCAAGAGTCATTATGTCCTTAAAGGATTTAGAGATGGTTTTCTGCAGAGTTATTCACTAAGGAAACCGCCTTGCTGTCAGCGCTGTGTCAGCGCTGCGGCAGCGTCGAGCCTAAAAATGGTATTCACTAATGTACTTTAAACGACACTAGTGCTCGGCGACGAATGCGGCGTGAGCTGGAACTACACTCGAGAGTTTGACGTTTAATGTACGAACTTCGTATTCTCTAACGAAAAACAGCGACGAACTCGCCCACAACCTCGCTCACAGCCTCGATTCCTAATGTCAAATCAAACAGCTAGGATTTTAGACACGGCTGTGTCGACGTCGAGCTCGTTGACGAACGCAGCGTCGAATATGTGAATAAGAGAATACCATAGCTGATGTCAAGATAAGTCTATATTGTCTATTCCCTATAAACGCATTCGGGTTTACACGCAGTGCGTTTTTTGCATTTTAAGACACCTCGTGTATACAAGACTTAATGAAATACATGGCTGCCAACCTAATTTTAAATGCCATTTCTGATGAACAGTAAACCATAGAGAACTTTCTTTTTCTCGTCTCCCGCCCGACCTTGATTATTAATAAAATTCTGTTTGACAAAGCATATTTCTCAAATTTACAATTGTATTTGAAAATAAGTGTGTGGTCGTAGAAAAAGTATTGTATGCAACATTGTTTAACTGAGTCAGAAAATGCTCGTGGCGTCGTTAATAACAATTATCGGCTTCCCCTCAAATTGTTACGCCACTCACCTTTTTTGACCTCTCAAACAAGGGTTATAAACGGGTTTGGAGATGGTTTTCTGTACTTGTACTAATATGTATTCTGTACTACTCACTTTGCGACGTGAGGCGTGTATACTCGCCCTGTAGCTCTCTCCACACAGCGTTCCCGTTGACCAACCGCTCCCTGTTGCCGTTGGACACCCACGCTACTATAGCGTGGTCTTCGAGTGACGTGTATTCGCGACCGTTCGCCACGCAGGACCTGGGAATGACTGATTATGAAAACGATAAACTAAGCTTTGTTCACAGTAAATAAAATAAATATCTTGGGAATTCTTACTCAAATCGACCTAGTCCTACGAACAAATAAAACATGGCAGCCGCACGCCATACTAAATTGCCTTTCAAAAACGGTCCTGAATTTTAGTTGACAAGTGTCACCCCCTCTTCAATGCATCACGGTAATGAATTTCAATGTCAACCTATAAAAATTGAAACCGTCACTTAAAAATAGTTGTGATTGGTCCATCAAAGTTTTGATTGGCGATATTCTATAAACAAGACATCATACAATTGATTGACATTGTCAAAGATGTTGTGCCGAAATATGCGCGGTGTTATGAAAAGTCCTATGTCGTGCCCATCTTGGCACAATTGAACAATTGTGTTTGGGGGCATTTTTGAGATGGCGTTAGACGTCCATGTTATATATGATCGCAGACCTAGTCCCACGGTAAGCTCAATTAACGCTTGTAATGTGGGTACCAGGCCACGACATAAATAACAGATAGATACATATAGATGGGTGAATCAACTTTTTTCTGTCTGTTATTGTCATGGTTACAGGCGCCTGAGTCACGCTAGTTTTATTCAAAATTATGCTACTTCAATTATGCAAGCATGCATGTTTGTAGGTGGCCCAAGGAAAGGCCTTATTAACACCAGAAAATGTTTGCATAGTTTAAGAAGCATAATTTTGCATAAAACCAGCGTGACTCAAAAATTTCCAACTTAGGCGTAATTTTTTCTATTTAGTTTGAGGTAATCTTTTACCCGGTAACATTGACATTAGTTCTGTTTTTTTACGGTGGAATGTCATATTCAGTCAGTCACTTGTCAAAAGAAGGGTACTTTGCTGTCCTAGCACTACTAAATAGTTATGAAATCCCTTTACATATCATATTCAGTCATCGAACCAGCTACATGATACTTCCGGGTTCAATTTGACGTAAATAATGGACAAAATTTAATTGAAGGTATGAGAAACGTATATAAAATGTACTCACTTCTTAAATTTCACAGGTTTGTTAAACATGCTTCTGGCAGCCGCTGCTTTTCTATTATTCTCTTTACCCTTATTTTCTGTTCTTTTATTTTCACTTTCTTTATCACTTTTTTCCTTATCCGTCCTATCCCTTAACACTTTATTTCTATCTTCCTTTTCGTTTTTATTCTTCTCATTTTTGTTTACTTGAGCATGTTTTACTTTGTCTTCATTTTCTTTTTTATCCTTATCTTGTACCTTTTCATTTGTATTATTCTCTCTATCTTTTATTTTAAGAAATCTCCCTTTATTATTTCTCGGCGTATTTACAGTTGATACACTTTTAGGTACATTCCTAATCTTACTTTTATTATTACTATGGACGGCACTTTTATTAGTTTCAAATGCATCACTGCTATCACTTATGACGGACTTATCCAGATCCTTAGGCTCCGGTTTCCGCGAATCGTCTCTTCTCGAAGGTCCTGGTTTCTCTTTATTACTTTTAGACTCATTTTCCGTTTTGCTAGAAGTTTTTTGATTATTTTTAGAAACCTTGTCATTGTTTTCTGCATTCTTCAAGGATAACCTAGTTTTCTTAGTTTCTGAGCTATTTATATCTTTTTTTGTTTTCCTGTCAAGCTCATTATTTGAATTGGTCTTAGTTCTAGTTTGTTCTTTTTGAGATCTGTCTGGATCTCTAGATCTAGTGGGTAGATTTTTACTTTTGCCATCATCTGTGTTACTACTATTATCACTAACTTCAACAGATTTACTTTGACGTTTATCTGCTTCATTTGATTTTGCGTTAGTTTTCTTGTTACCTTGCGTGCTATCACTGTCACTAATAACAACAGACTTATTGTGCTCTCTCAACACTCTCGTCTCCGGTCCTTGAGATCTAGTTCTTCTTGTAGGTTGCCTAACACTTTCATCAGTGGCGCTATCACTTCCATCACTTTCATCACTAATCATCACTGAATCGTCATCATTTGCAGTTTTGCTCTTAACTCTATCGTTGGTTCTAGATTTTCGTCGTTTTTTATCTCCAACACTGTTACTATCATCACTAACCTGTACAGATTGACCATCTTTTTTTGTTTGCGATCTACGCCTAGTTTTTCGTTTATTCTCATCATTGTCACTACTATTTTCGTCACTAACTAGAACAGATTCTTCATCTTTCTTTGACTGCGACCTGCGTCTAGGTATATTCTTATTTTTGCCATTATTACTACTGTTTTCATCACTAACTACTACAGATTCTTTCTTTGCTTGCGACTTGCGCCTATTTCTGATCTTATTATTATCAGTATCACTACTGTTTCCATCACTAACCAGCACAGATTCATCTTTCTTCTTTCCCTGTGACATTCGCCTAGTTTTCCTAACATTATCATCAGAATCGCTATTTTCATCACTGATTAGCACAGATTCATTTTGCTTTGCTCTTCTAGACCTCCGTCTAGTTTTCATTTGATCACTGCCGCTATTTTCTTCATCACTTTCACTATCTACATCAACAACATCATTTTTCTTGTTAGTTCCCTGATCTTCACTTCCAGATCTTGCTTTAACACTAGCCCTCCTCTCTAAATGTCTCCGGATGTGTTGTTTGACCTCTGCGTCGCTGTCTGTGCTGTCCTTAGAGCTGTCTCGAGATGGTTTAGGTATTTGCGGCTTGGCTTTCACCTCACTGGACATGGACGATCTAAAAATTAAATGAATTTTGATATAGCTTTTGTTCAGAGGATTTCTTCACTCAGAAGAACACAACGAATATGAAAGAGTTTTATAAATATGAAGTATTACATATCCAAAGTATGTTTAAACAAAGACATTGTTTTTTTTAAGTGTTAAGAGAACTACCCTGAAACAAATTAAAATGAATCTGCTTAATTAAACCACCACGGCCACGTCAAATACAAAAGCAGTCACTCAAACGCCACATCATGTCCTCTATTAAACTTTGTCAGTAAACAAGGCGGCATATTTAATTTTTCAATGAGCGGGCAACAGTACGCGCCTATTTTTTCTTAATTTTCCGCCTTTTTCTACAGTCAAAGGTTGGACAGAGTATACAAACTAGGCTATGGAATTGACAAAAGGTACTCACTGAGAGAAGACTTGTTTGTCTCTGTTCCACAGCTGCCTCCGCTTGGGCTGGACAGTTTTCTTCTCTTTCTCGCTGTCGCTCGTCACGCTCGCGACGTTGCGAGCTTGTCGCGTGCTGTGTCGCATGCGGTACCTGTTGGAATAGGTACATTCAACAAATTGGAACCCTAAGTGTGACGTATGCATACTGCATGTAGGTTCTCAGAATCTACTACCCTTTGACTGGTGTGTTATTTTTAACGGACTTTAAAAAAAAGAGGAAGTTCTCATTTCTATTGATTTTTTTTGTTGTTTGTACGTTAACTGATATCTCCGAGAATAGTGAACCGATTTTAATTTTTTTTTTATCGAAAGTGTATAACCCTGAGATGGTCACATTGGCACCAAGTTGGGGTCTGATGGTGGGATTTTGGAGAAATCGAGGGATCTCTTCAAATGTTATAGGTACTTGTATGGCGCTTTTGGTAATTTTCATTAATTTACAAGATTTTGCATTCAGAAAGTAGGATTTGATGATAGAAAACCAATGATAGAAACCACAGATGATAGGATCTTGGAGAAATCGGTTGAAGTTAGTTGTTTTTAGTTTTTAATTTGGTGATTATCTGTTTTCGATGTTCATTCCTTAAACATATATTTGTTGTCAAGACCTATTTTACCAATATTCGTAATAATAGACCCATATTTCACACTAAGCCACTCTAGAAATGTCAAAATGACAAGTAGTTTGAGATGTCTTACAATCTGATTGATAATTGCTTTGGCATGGTTCCAGAGTAGTTAAATTAAAGGGGTTTAGCCGGGACACCAGGACATCTACATTCAAAAGTTTAATCTATTCGAATGTACGGTATTTTATTTTGTGTATATTCGAATATTTTCAGTATAAGTTGAAAATGCAGGTACACATTGGCAATGCTACTTTGATTTGCATATTTACGTCAAATATTTCAATTAGACATTTCATCCTGCAGTAATCAAAACAGATAAAGAATGTAATTTTAAGTAATTTTATACAAAAAAGTAATAGGTGTAATTTTTTTATTTCATTTTGTATGCAGATAGGCACAACATAGTTGTACAAATGTACATATAATTAAACTTTCAACTTACCTTAAGCAATACCTATGTAGACAAAAATAAAATAATTTGAATTTGAATAACTGGAGATTATCATGTTGCGGGTATATCTTAAATAAGTTACATAGTTCGTGAAATATAAATTGGTAACTTTCTACCTACATTACAGTAAAAATAAACATTCAATTTATATTTCTCGAACTATACAACGTGTTACACGCGCCACTGAAAGCCTTGAACGGGGTGATTTGGGAGGTTATATTGTACAACAACTTTTACTATGCAGCTAACACAGGAATCTCAAAAAAATGTTTGGCGTTTTCATACAAAATGTCGTGATCGATCGGTCAAAATGTATGAAAAATACATTTTTTTTTTCGTGATTGGCCCCATAGTAAAAGTTGTTCAGTATACCCTACTAAATCACCCCGTTCAATGTTTTCAGTGGCGCGTGTAACACCCTGTATAATAGGCATGATGACTGGCAAGTCAAATCAGCATCTTTTTTTGAACTGTCAAAACGATCACCACTATGGAAATTTATATGAAATACTCAAAAGTGAAGTCACGTTTAAGTACTGCCAAACGACCTACTCTTTTAAGTTCTTTTCAATTTATTAAATAGAAGTTCTGTACAAAAATTACTGCAATCTACATCTTAGTAATAATTTCTTCGGGTATTATGTCGTAAGTAATGTTAAATAATTTATTTTAACTACAGCCATCATCCCTATTGAATCTAATGTATTTCTCTTCAGTTACCTCTTCTCCGGGGTGACGTCAGCGACACTTCGGAGCCCGAGGTGTCTCGCGAACTCCTTTAAGGTGAGCCGCTGGGTTAGCAGTTTCTCTAGAGGGCCGCAGCGGTTGAGGCAAACGATTGGGTTCAGTTTGTAGAAGATACGCGTTTTGAATTTCTCGTCTTTGTCGAACCTGGTGAAATAAGTTTAAATAAATATAGTACATTGTGTATTAAGGGCGGTAAATAAGAATTTGTGTCATAATTCTTGTACCGCCCGTGGCACACACAATGTTTTTCATCACACCTGTGAGGCGAAAAAAGTAAATGAAACAATATTTTCACAAAACTACTCTAAAATGGTCTAAATCATTTCTTAAAATCAGGGCCGACTTAAATTTAACATTTTTATAAAAGGAATCCCGGCTTGCGCGTGCCGCGCTAGGGCGACGTAATGTTGTATGAAAATCCTTGACAGCCCTAGGGTGTATTGACGCATCTACGGCGCGCATCGCCGCACTTACCGAACAGGTGTGATGAAAAATAATAGACATAAAGAAGAACCTAGTACAGATGGTGCCTTTTTTAGGCTCTAGTGCGAGAAGTGGGTCATTTTACGTCAGGTCCAAAACTTGGGAGGGCCATCTCGGCCATCTCAAAACGAAATTCTCCCTATCGGTCTTGTTTTAAAACATCGCCACTTGTTTCGAATTTCATGTTTTTCGCACTTGTGTCTTGTGACCTGAAGGGCTCCCCTCGCCCCGCGGTCCTCAGGAACCAGCTGATATCGTGGTCATCACATCTGCTTGTGGCCTGAGACTGCCGGAGCATCATATCCTACCTGAGGAGTTTCCATTTGGCAGCAGACCTCGCCAGAAAGCCTCGTAAAGCGCTGACAACGTTCTCGTCGATAACCAGCTCCTTGCACGACTCCTTGGGGCCTGAGGCTGAAGTGCTTTCGGAATCCGTGTGACCTTGGGCTGGCTTAGTTTGCGTTTTTGTAGGCTGAAACAATAAATAAGTGAATATCTTGGGACATCTCACACAAATTGACCTAGTCCCGCGGTAAGCTCAATTAAGGCTTGTGATGTGGGTACCAGGCGCCGAAATATTTAACATATACATACACCGTGTTTTTATTGATTTCCGTTAAATTGGGCAGGTTACTTGGAACATTAATAGAAGTTGTCTGGTATATCGGCTTTTGTTAATTTCGAAAAAAAAATATTTTTTCGTTTTCATACATAATAATTGTAATGGTAAGTGTGAGAGAACCTTAAAAATAAGATCTCGGGCGACTGACGGCTGAAGGTTGCAATACACTTGTTCAGTCATTAAACTTATTTTTTTAATAACTCAATAACAGTAAGAGTTAAGACACTAGTTTCTTAGAGAAATAGATCATTTTTGACCTAAATAAGCTTCCCTTTAATTTAACGGAAGTCAATAAAAACACGGTGTATAGATATTTAAATTAAATACATATACAGCGATGACCAAGGAACAAATATTTGTGATAAATAAATACACAAATAATGCCCTCGCCGGGATTCGAGCCTGGAACCTTCAGCTTAGTAGACAATCTGCTTGCCCAGCGTGATGCCCGATCGATATTTTTTTTTATTTACTGTAATCCGATAGTGTGAGGTATCATTGAATAGGTCTCATAAAAAGAATAAGGGTCTTAAAAGAAAGTTTTTTTCTAAAGTCAATAATTTCGGAGATAATCGCTCCAGAAGAAAAAAATATTGTGTCCCATGATATTGTGTTGAATATTGTGTCTAACTTTTGATCCGTAAGTCCAAAAAATATGAAAAAAATCATGAATACTTATAGAATACTTTAAAATAAAACTATTTCGAACATATTCGTGGAACTCTTGATGAAAAATTTACCATAGTTATGCAAAAAGCAACCAACTACGATTTTTTGTCAATCCGAAACTTTAACATATTAAGTTTGATTGCTTTATGCATCGACAAAATTTAAGTTGGTTATTTTCTGCATAACTATGGTCAATTCATGGTCAAAAGGTTAAATAAAGCATACCTGTTCTTCTTCAGAACTGCTCTGCAGTAGACTCTGCACAACTTTCTCTTCATCTTTCTCTCTTACCACCCCTTTCTTCTGAGGACTCTTAATCCGTGTTTCATTATCTGCTAGCTTTTTCGATTTTGGGCTGGGTTTGGAGTGTGGCGACTGTTTCTTCTCTTTGACATTTTCGTCGGAAGAGCTTTGAAGGAGGCTTTGTACTAATTTCTCCTCTTCATTGGCAAGTATTCTTACTGTAATGGTCAGATAACAAGTGCTTTTACAAATTATAATAATAATTTTAAATAAAAAAAAATCTTTTATTTCTTGCTTACAGTTAAATTACATAGCTAAATCAGTTGCATGTATTGTTTAATTAAGCTATCACGTATAAATTTACTTTTTTATCAAGAACTCTTTCTGTCAGGGTGAAGGCCAGACTTTTCAAAATTCTCTGTTTTTGGCTTTTAACATCCATTTCTGTCCTGAATGCCGTGTGATGTCGTCTTCCCATCGGCCTACAGGTCTCCCTATTTTTCTCTTTCCTGCCGGGCCCGGCCAAGATGTTAGTTGACTTGTCCAGCGGTTGTCAGACATTCGTGCGACATGACCTGCCCAGTGCCATTTTAGCTTCAAGGCATGTGATATTTAATAATTTTATCATTTTTATATATAAAAGAAGAAACTGACTGACATATCAACACACAGCTTAAACCGCTGGCCCTAAAGACCCCAAATTTGGTGTAGGGAATCATTTTTCAAAAATCCTTTTAAGAGGTCATAAAATAGATATCTAGGGGGACTATAAGAGGAACAAAGGTGATTTTTTTTGCATTTTGTTTTGCGATTTTTATGATAAATTGATAATGTTAGATGTGCCCTTTTTCGTTATGACGTCAACATTATGTTCGACGTGTTGCCTCTCTTTACACTAACGTACAAAGTTACCAGTACGACAGAGAGGCAAAACGCCAGTTTTTTAATACACACCTGTTTTCTTGATTGGTGACTTCACCGTTTTTTTATTTTCTTCTAAAAGGCTTTTCGCATTTTCATCTGCTACTCGAGGAACCTTCTTTTGCGGAGAGTCTGTCACTTGAACGTCTGTTTTTGACCTGAGTTCCTCACTGGTGGATCTTTTTCTCTTTCGCGGTGACTCGCTTTGCTGCTTTGATGAGACTGCTGGCTTGTCTAATTCGTTGGCGTTTACATCGCATCTGCAAGAAATATTTATTAGTATGGTATTAGATTTAAAAATTTAATACCAAAGCCAGGGCCGGATTTAGGGGGGGGCAACCGGGGCTACAGCCCCGGGGCTTCCACGAAAGAGGGGCCTCCACAATAGACATTTCGAAAAAATAATTTTTGAATTGCAACTAGTACATTTTTTTTTGAGCATTGAAAGTGATGTAGATCACCGGGAACTGGATTTAAGCGAAATCATCAACGATTTTTCGGCGAAAAATGCTCGGAAGATTCCGTTCGTTAACGCTAAAATTTAATTTCAGATAATTCTCGTTTCCAATTATATTTATATGTTTGTTAAATAATAAAATAATCTATACTTGTTTCCCAAGAAAATATTTATTGAAAAACTTGATTGAAAAAAATTGTCTACTTTATTTCGAAAATAATTGGGGGTCAGGGGGCCTCCACTCCTATGTTGCCCTGAAGCCTCTCAACCTCTAAATCCGGCCCTGACCAAAGCTAATGTTAAACTAAGAAAATTTCAGAAAACACGAAATATAGACGTTCGGAAAAAACAAAACAGTCTGAGACAAAAATGGACTGGGCAGGACATCTAGCGAGATACAACGATAAAAAGTGGACGCATCAAGTAACAAGATGGCCAGGCCCCTTAGGAAAAAGACGCCCAGGAAAACCTAAAAAAAGATGGGTAGATGATATCATACAGACTGCAGGAACACGTTGGATGAAAATTGCTATCAATAGACAAAAATGGAAAGAAATGGAGGAGGCTTTTACCCAGAAGGGACCACAGAAACCACACTAAAATAAACCAATAATGTGGAAAACAAAGCTTAAATAAATAAATTAGATTTAAAGAATCATTTCACTTTGACTTTGACTTAAGAGTTTTCGGTTTATTAGAACCTAAAAAAAATACATTGGGTTGTATTGTGTAATAGGGTAATTTGAGTTCAGGTTTAATGAACCGGAGATTCGATTCGACGCGTGGAGACGGCAGTAAGAATACTGACAAAGCTTTAAAATGGTTTACAGCGACATAGCTGTCTATTGATGAACCTTATGTCGTTGCAATAATGTACACAAATAAAAAGTTTCAAGGTTTATTATGGTAGCTAGCAATTGTTTTATTGAGTGTAGAGTTAAAAGTCTAGTAGAACTGTACAGAAAATCAAACATCCAATTAAAAAATAAGTAAACAACAGATTAAAAAATGAATACTATAGATAAGTTTAAAAAAATAAAAATAAGTTGGGGTGTCTGAGGTTTTGAGTGTTACCTGAAACACCGTGTATATTGAAACTTTATCAAAAAAAAAAAACGTTGATACTGATAGGTATATCATATTTATATTTTCAATAAGTTCATAATTATTAATATTTTTTTCGGTTTCCACGAAAGTCACTCATGAAATAAAAAAATCTTAACGGATTATTATCGTGTATATTAATTTAATCTACATTTCTATACCCGACGTTTCGAACGGGGTCGACGGGTGTCACCGGTGAATCATCGGGATGTCATCATCATCATCATCAGCCCACAATCGTCCACTACTGGACATAGGCCTTCCCCAATTCGCGCCACCATAAAATTTAATTAATATACCCGATATAATCCGTTCACATAGTTTAGACTAATTAATAGGTATACGAGAAATCCGATGTCGCGTCGGCTGAGCCGATACGTGCCGATCCGTGGCAATCGACGTCTTTTTCGCTCTTATTTCTTCGATAAATGCGTTTTTCACCCGGCCAATTCCGCGTCGAATATGACTAATGAATACCACCCCGACTCTTCCCGTGGGTGTCGTAGGAGTAACAATATTAGTCTGAGGGTTCATCACAAAGCTAGGAAGTAACATTTTCAATCTCGTAAGGCCTACCATCACATACATCAAGTGTCACTGACCATTAGTTGATAAAAGATTGATGATGGGCAGCAGCGTCATCATAGTGGACACATTACTGCGATCGCCAATCCGCTTGCCCAGCGTGGCGATTATGGGCATTTACCTCCTAATGCGTCTATACGCATAGTTAATAGGAGAGGCCTACGTCCAGCAGTGGACTATCATAGGCTGATGATGATACTACCATAGTTACTTTTTTTATTTTGAATTTGAACCTTGTTTTATAATGTAAGTTGGTAAGTATATTGTTTGTTTCTAAAAGCAATGAAACAAAAGAAATTGGACGCAGTTCTGCAAAAAGTAACAAATCCACACCAATTTGACATTTTAAATATTGACTTGTATGTTTTTAAGGTGTTAATTAGAATAACAAATTCGTGTGGATTGGTTCCTTTTTGCAGAACTACGGCCAATTTTACTTTAATTTGGTATATGAAATATTCAAATTGGATAGCAACTATGTACATTTTAGGTCTTACGAGGATAAACACATTTAGAGCAACCGAGAAGTGGGATATTGAAAAAAACTCCCAGAAAATGGCCTCAGCACCAAATGCGAATCACTTTAAAAAAGAACTAGACAAGCACATCACATCTATGTCATAATAATAATTTATTATTATAAATCAATACAAGCTATATCAGCCAGGAACCGGTACCGGTATTTTATAAAAACCTCGATATAGCCAAATATTTTTAAATGTTTTATACTCTGTACTGCTTCATATTTTATGTAATTTACAATATCATATTTTTTAATTACTCCATTAACTTACAATTTATTTACCGAAGAACGAAAAAAGAACCGTTCTTTTTGTATGGAGAAAATAACGGTACCGGTTCCTGATATCAGCAGCCCTACCGCGAACTAAGTAATCCGCAAAATTTCGAGGATTTGTCTCTCTCGCTCTAATGACGCTTTCGTAAAAATGACAGAGAAAAATCCGCGAAGTTCGTTGTAGTAGCTCAGTTTTTTAACTGCCTGCCTTTTTATTAAATAATAATGATGAGTTAATACCTGGAATGGTGGTGATGCTCAGAGCAGCATCGATGCGTCCGCGAGCTATCCCGGCGTGACCTGATCAATTAATAAACTAAAAATCACCAAATTCAAAATAACCAACTTCAACATTAATTTTCCAATATCCCATCATCAGGGTTTTGAAATTAGTTAAAAAAAAGGATTATCTAAATTGGTTGGCCGGTGTTTCTATGCGATTTTGTTACGCGTTTTTTTTTATACCATCACCACTTTATTTACCGTTTTATAAAAGCAAACGAGACCCTTATGCCAGAATAGCAGACAAACATGCGTCTGCTACAAGATAATCGAAAATGATTCCACTATTTATACTCAGTTCGTCAATAATTTGGGAATGGTGGGAATGACTTGATTGTTGCAACTGAATAATCGCATAGAACTACCCTGACGTGATATGGACTGATTCGTCCATTTTTCGTGCACATGCTTAATGCAAATTTATGTATGACTTATATGGTTTTCTCATGGATTGTCAGAACTGGACCAAAAATTAAAATGGGACCAATTGGTAAGCAACAGTTTTCAAATAAAAAAACAATCATTCGGAATTTTCGAGGTAACAAACAAAAAAAACATAAATTATAAATATTAGATGTCATATACCAAAGAAAAACAACACCGGCCGAGGGGTACAGGCATCAGCCGCGAAAGCTGAGTACTTGGGTTCGATCCCCACCTCGGACATAGGTGATCTTGGTCGTTTTTCGTTGGTATATCACATCTAATATTTATAATTTATATAGCAGCGGTCGGCAACCGGCGGCCCGCGGGCCTCCTTGACTATTTTGTATATCATGTATGTTAAAATCACGAACCTCATCAAAGGTCATACACATGAACAGAAAACCTTATTAAAAAACGGAGGCGACAATTATTATTATTAAAATATAGGTATGTTATGTATTTCTGAAAAAAAAGTTTCCGATTGTTTAACTTTAACCTACAAATTGTACAGAACAATGGCCACAGTGGATATGGACTCTTTACTAGCCAAAATATCCGACGAAATGGGCAAGCAAGGTGAAATAATTACAAAAAAGGTAACAAATAGCGTGAACAAAACAATAGAAGAAAAAATGAAATTGCTTACTATGGAGAACCTACAATTGAAGGAAGAAATAACCTCTTTAAAATCAAAAGTAAATAGTTTGGAGAGAGACGCAAGAAAAAAACATCTTATACTACATGGAATAACCCAAACAGAAAACAATCAGAATGAGCTTTTGGACCTGACACTTCAGATTCTCGACTCACAAAGCGAAAAATCAGGACATGAAAAGTGGGACAAGTGGGAATTAAGCAAATGCTATAGACTAGGAAAAAATAGTTCTAAGAGCAAAAGACCTATCTTGATCTCTGTGACACTTGAGTGGAGACGCGATGCTATACTGAAAAACAATAAAAACTTCCCAGAAGGTATATATGCGACGGAAGATTTCCCGAAAGATGTACTCCAGAAACGGAAGGAACTCCTACCAAAACTGAAAGAAGAAAGGGAGAAAGGGAAAATTGCCTACATCAGTTACAATCAACTTATAGTCAAGGAATCTTCTAGTGAAAAGAGAAAAAGAGCACCCTCAGACTCTCCTACAACTGATGAAGGTCCAAGAAACCCCAACAAAATCAATACAATTAACAAATACTTCCACAATCGACAAAACTACAACGAATAGCAACAAACTAGCAGAGGCCCCCGGAAAACAGAAATAGTAAAAATCAATAACAAACAAAATGTACAAACACAACAAAACATAACAAAACAACAAAAATGTCTCCCAATCCGGCCGGTCCCCGTGGGAGTACTAGACCACTACCCCCTGGAAAAACAGGATCTGAATTCAACTCAAAAGAAACACAAAACAAAAACAGAATTTATCAATATATCCACACTCAATACAAGAACACTGAGAACAAATGAAGCACTAACAGAATTAGAACAAGCATTAGAACAAATAAACTGGGACATAATTGGATTAAGCGAAGTCCGAAGATTGGGCGAACAGATAGAGGAACATGAAAAATATATCCTCTACCACATTGGAAAAATACCAGGAATGTATGGAGTTGGTTTCCTAATAAAGAAGTGCTACAAGAAACACATACAAGACTTAACCGGAATATCAGATAGGATAGCAAAACTTAACATACAACTACCCGGTTTCGAACCAATCTCCATTATACAAATATATGCTCCAACGGAAGTCGCCAAAGAGGAAGACAAAGACTTATTCTACGAACAACTTCAAACAACAATAGAAATGTCCCACAAATCAATTTTCCTAATTGGCGACTTTAATAGCCAAGTAGGAGATAGACAAATAAATGAAGACCACATATTGGGCTTACATAGTACAGGAAAAAGAAATAATAATGGACAACGACTGGTAGAATTAGCACAAAGAAACAACATTAAAATAATGAATAGTTTTTTCAAAAAGTCAAAAAACAAAAAATGGACATGGATATCCCCAAATGGAGAAATAAAGAATGAAATAGACTTCATACTCACAAATAGACCTCAATATGTTACCGACATTGATACAGTAAATCAGCTAAATTTCAATACAAATCACCGAATGGTAAGGGCAAAAATATACATGAAAAGGCCAAGAAATACACGAAAGCACATTAAAACAAGTAAGCCTAAAGTAGTACCTGTAACACTACCAGAAGAACTTTTGATACCATTGAGAGAAAATTTAGACTCTATAAATAATCATCAAAAAACCATACAACAAAAATATAATCTATTAGTGGATGGGCTGAATGAAATAACAAAAAAGATCAATTGCATAACAAATAAAAAGGATAAAATCGGTACAGAAGCAAGAAAATTGATGGAAAACAGGAAAATTTTATTAGAAAACAAGCAAACAAATAGAAAGGAAATTGCAAAAGTAAGTAAAGAAATAACAGCTGAGATAAGGAAACACAAAAAAGAAACTAGAAGAATGATAATTCAGTATCATATAGAAAAAACAGGAGGAATTAAAAAAGCCCTCAAACAGCTTAAAGAAAGCACTACTTGGATACCTAGTATGAAAAATAAGAACAAGAGAAAGACAACCAATAGAGCCCATATTACAGAAATTGCTACACAATTTTACAAAACTCTATATAAAGACTCTGAAAGGAATAATGAAACCGTCGGGTCTCCAGCCCTCCAGTTCGCTTGTTAAGACAGTTAGGTAGGGCAGTTGTACCGCTTGGGCTGTTCGTGACGCTCCGGGCCTTCGGCCCTACGCGCAGCTCGGCCTGCGGCATTCGCAAGGGTTTGAAGCGAATCGTCAGGTCTCCAGCCCTCCAGTTCGCTTGTTAAGACAGTTAGGCAGGGCAGTTGTACCGCTTGGGTTGTTCGTGACGCTCCGGGCCTTCTGCCCTACGTGCAGCTCGGCCTGCGGCCTTCGCAAGGGTTTGAAGCGAACCGTCGGGTCTCCGGCCCTCCAGTTCGCTTGTTAAGATAGTTAGGTAGGGCAGTTGTACCGCTTGGGCTGTTCGTGACGCTCCGGGCCTTCGGCCCTACGCGCAGATTGGCCTACGGCCTTCGCAAGGGTTTGAAGCGAACCGTCGGGTCACCGGCCCTCCAGTTCGCTTGTTAAGACAGTCAGGTAGGGCAGTTGTCCCGCTTGGGGTGTTCGTGACGCTCCGGGCCTTCTGCCCTACGTGCAACTCGGCCTGCGGCCTTCGCAAGGGTTTGAAGCGAACCGTCGGGTCTCCGGCCCTCCAGTTCGCTTGTTAAGATAGTTAGGTAGGGCAGTTGTACCGCTTGGGGTGTTCGTGACGCTCCGGGCCTTCTGCCCTACGTGCAACTCGGCCTGCGGCCTTCGCAAGGGTTTGAAGCGAACCGTCGGGTCTCCGGCCCTCCAGTTCGCTTGTTAAGATAGTTAGATAGGGCAGTTGTACCGCTTGGGGTGTTCGTGACGCTCCGGGCCTTCGGCCCTACGCGCAGATTGGCCTACGGCCTTCGCAAGGGTTTGAAGCGAACCGTCGGGTCACCGGCCCTCCAGTTCGCTTGTTAAGACAGTTAGGTAGGGTAGTTATACTGCGTGGGCTCGAGCGTGACGGTCCGGGCCTTCGGCCCTACGCGAAGCTCTACCTTCGGCCCTCTGGCTCGGCTTATTAGTTACTGGGGTAGTTGAACGCTTGGTAGCAAAATTTTCTCGGAGCTCGGCCTTCGGCCTCGCTTTAAATTACTTAGAGGTGGCTCGATTGGGGTAAAGCTCCGGGCCTTCGGTCCTCCGTAAGATCGGCCTAAGGACTCCCACCCTGAAGATTAGAATACATTTTCTGGCAATTTTCCGTCCCTTCCATAGCGAGCCTTCAACCACGCCCAAAATTACTAGGGTTCAGGACCCCGAAGTGAAGTCCCGGGCCTTTAACCTACGGCTTCCCGACCTGAAAGCTCGCCCTTCGGGCTCGCTTACTCGGGATTTTGCCTTTTTCTTCCGGGGCGCCGTCATCTTGATTTTATTCTTTATTTTTTTCTGAGTATCACTCTTAGCCCACATAGCGCCCGTATGCCAAATAGCGTGATCGGACCACGATTTTGAAAATTTGATATAAATGCCTTTTTGTGTAATAACTAAATAAAAAATTTGGAATCTGGATAACCCAAAAGTCACGCACACGGATTTCCAGTTTCCAGCGCGAATAGTTAAAATAAAAATCGTCTATAAGATATTATTTGCATAATACTATATTGCTCCTAGTCCTGATTGACAACCGATAATGCTTTTTTTTAACTACTCGTAAACCTACAACTACATATTAACAATGTGCGGCCCGCGTCATTTTCTTTATCTACTATGTGGCCCTTGGATGCTAAAAGGTTGCCGACCCCTGTTATATAGTATTAAGTAGTGTGACTACTGGAGAAAAATTAAAAATACAAACCAAAATATTTAGATAATAAATAATTTGATTTGTGTTTTCGCAATATGTTCAAAAAAAACATAGTCAAATTGAGAAATCCTTTTTTTGAAGTTGGTTAAAAATTAGTCTGTATCATTATGATAAAATTTCAGATTACTGATACTTCAAAACATGACATATTCAAAATAATCAAGTACCAAAATACTAAAAATAGTAAAAGATGAGCGTTAGCAAACAATGTAAAGCCAAATCTGTGAAATGTAAAAAAAATTATAAAGGTATTTTGGGACCATGTCTTTATATGTATATTTTAAATGTACAAATTTTTGTATATTTCTCATTAAGTAAATGAGTCAAAATTCTTTCCATTGTCTTATTTTGTGTCTAAAAAACGTGACACAGTGGTGATTTTTGTATGAGACAATGTTTTGTTTTCAATTTCTGATGTATGGATTAAAATCTAGCGTGAAAAAGAAATACAAGTGCACCGGTTTTTTTAAATATACTGAGTCGAAACAGCAACTAAAAGCGTGACAGAGTGGTATGAAACAAGACAACAAAAAGAATTTTGACCCAAATACTGAACTACATATGAATTCACGAGTGTGAGAGAGAGGCAACACTTCGTTTGTGGTGGTTCATGGTAGGGCCTCTGACATTTGTCACTGCGATTCCTTCCCTTTGACATAGGATTTAAATTTAGTTTTTTGTGGACTGGATCCTTTTTTCTTAACTATGTCTGTTTATTCAGACCATTGAATCTGAATCTGTCCCATTTGGTCTTATAGACATATAAATAAGACCCAAATGGACAAACAATATGGACATGCTAAGTTAGAAGATGTTTAACCTTCGGCATATGAGGTGGTACCAGACCCCAAAGGTATGGAAACATCATATAATTTTTCACCTCATATTCGGAGGGTTAAGAATCAGGGCTAAGGCATTATGCCATTCAGGTAGAGGGAAACCAAAGCTCCATTATAAGATAACATCTCCATAAGAGCTAAAAATCCTCTGAGAAGAGACACATAATACGAAAGTAGCTTAACCCCTTACCGCATGATTAAAAAAATATATTTTTAAAATTTTAACTCTAATGGCAATCAATAGAGTTCAATTTTATAGCGGCCATATATGGCTTTGTATGTGGTAAGGGGTTAAAAATATTTTACTATGGAATAAAACATCTTTTGCTGTTGGCTATATACCAGCTTTGCCTCAATATCAAATCATAACCATACATAAACACATCTCTAGTAATTTTCAATCAATAGGGCTCATTTTGTTGCTTTTAATAGATGCAGATAATAAATATATCTGTTAAAGCATCCTTATGTCGAAAAGCTAATATGGTCGCTTTGGATAAAAGTAAGCCTGCACAAAAACAGTGTGCATTTTGTAAATTAATCTCTGAAAATTAAGTAATTGCTTACAGCTACATTCTTTAGAAAATATTAGTTTTTTTGTCATTGGGCTATAAATTCATAAACATGAATGTATAAAAAAGTCACTTCCTCAATATACACAAATAAATAGTTAAGACAAACGCTTAGGCACATATTTTCATTGTATACAAGATAAAATAAATTCATAAACGCTTAGAAGCTAACAGGACAGTATTAGTTACCTATGAGGTCGCCGGCGAGGCAGGGGCGCGGAGTCGCGCGCGGCACCACCGACCCCGGTCGCCAGCGCTCGCAGCGCCCGGAGGACAGTCGCTGTACGCCCTATTTCTAGCCGTCCACCGCGTAAGTAGCAAAAACGCGCGCGTTGTCGGAAGCCCTCGACGCGACCCCGCCGCATGTCGACCTCGCACCAACGCCCACCGGCGTAAATAAAATATTTATTCGGCATCTTTGCCGGCACGCTACACTTTTACACCCACTAATTCAGTAAAAAGAAATAAAATAAACTTTTAGCATGACTTTTAGCAAATACGCGGCGTCCCCAGT
>JALPQI010023758.1:0-17950 GCA_025490895.1 Thaumatotibia leucotreta | reverse complement strand
AATACTCACATCGGCTACCGTCCGCGCCACCTCGCATCACGTATGCAATTAGCCACTCTGATGTTTTTTAACGATGAAAAATCAATAATTTTTAAGAGCACGAAATTGTTCATATTTTTCCATCGGACCCGCTTTTCCGTCTCAGTCGCGCGGGGCCGTAAAAATGAAAACCTATTGCGAGGAAACCGCGGGAGACAAGGACGGATATATGTCCCCAATTGTAAATAATGACAGCAAGGAATCATAACAAACGAGAGAGACGATTTCAGAAGCTTATTATAACAAAAACAAAAATGCATTAACATAGTTTTGGACTTACCATAGTATTGGCTAGTGTAGTGTCCAAAAACACTGCAATTTTACACTGATTAAACATTGCAAGTGCATCCTCCCATCGACGTCGTCCGTCACGCGGCCGCCATCTTGTAATTTGCTGTAGCTGGCGTGCACTTTACTCCATACTTGAGCTGTATTCCTGCATTTAAGTTATTAAATATTAATGCACATTACGTGTTAATATATATCAATATTTTTTTTCTTTTTAGTACGCCGCATTTTAAAATAAATAAAATAGTGTTATTCTGCAGTTTACAAACTTTATTGCGGTCGAATCGATTATTCGATTTTATCACGAGGGTTTATATGGCAACATTTCGAAACGTCACGTGAACGTAAAATGGCGGGATTTTCGAGCACAAGTTAAAAATAAACGTAATGCAACGCAACGCAACGTATAAATAAGCTTATGTTTATGTATATTAGTGTTTGTGCGGTTCAAATCGTGAATATAATAAAATCGTAGCCATATTTATTAGGTTTTCTGGTATGTAAAATAAACTTTTTCCAAAGCAATTTAATTACAAAAGGGATTTAAAGTTAAAAGCTGACGAGTGAAAGATGGTCGATTGCAAAAAATATATTGGTTCGTATTGTTGATCACTTATACAAAATTTGATTTTATCGCCCTTTTTCAGTTTTGATGTGCTTCAACTATATAAATATTCAAGGTTGACTGATAGAGAATGCCTCATGGCATTAAGTTCGCCTTTTGTACGTTGTTTTACTTTTGTGCAATAAAGTTTAAATAAATAAATTAATGTACAGGTTGATCAATCCAAATGGGTCAGTGTGGACGTTTTGGAATCCATAAGAGAAGCGACATCTTGTCTTAGGAACCATGAGATCGATTTTAGTAAATAGAAAAACTGCATTCATACACTTACAAAAATACGTATAGTCGACCCAGGAATCGATCCTGCACTTTTTGAAAAATCCATTCAAAGTCAAGGTTCATCATCATCATTTCAGCCAAAAGACGGCCACTTCTGTCAGTATCTATTACATTTATTTAATTAAAACTTTCATAAGTGCCGTTTCTAGCTTTTATTACTTACTCTCATTTTCAAGTCTAAATCATTGAGCTATTTTTTATAAGGTTGAATCAACTAATATAATATGATTTAGGTGTTAAAAAGCCCTTCCCTGGTGGACTGATGACCTGGTGAATGTCGCAGGAGACCGCTGGATGGTGGCACAGGACTGGTCATTGTGGCAATCTTCGGGGGAGGCCTATGTTCAGCAGTGGATGTCTTTCGGCTAACATGATGATGATGATGATGATGTAGCCCTTTCCTTAATGGGCCGCCTACAAACTTGAAATACATGCATGTTTCCATACTTTAAGTAGCACAATTTTGCCTAAAACAGCGTAACTCAGGTGACCGTAACCCTGGCAACAATAAAAAAAAAGTTGGCTTGTTTTATTTGAATTTTATTCTATTCTATTCTAGTTACTAAGATACTTTTGTACAAACTGATCTGCCATTATCGAATGAACATGTAACATTTAAATCTTCTTCTGAAACATATTATAGTGTTTCGTTTAATTTGATCGATCCATTACTCTCTCTCTCTTTCCTATTTAAGAGCTTTGCTCTCGTCGGTGTAGCTCCAAGCATGCTCGCCACTTTCCTCGATCCTAGGCCATCTCTTTCAGGTTTTGATACGACGTGACTTTCACGTTCTCCTTGATTAGTTCAATGTAATTTCTCCTTGGTCTTCCTCTTCCACGCTTTCCTTCAATCTTTCCCTCCACTAAGCAGTTTACGAGGTTGTCATGTCGCATCAGATGGCCCAACATCCTTCCTCTTCTGTTCTTTATAATGTCCATCAATTGCCTCCTCTCTTTCACCTTGTCTAACACCTCCTCATTCGTCACTCTCTCTGTCCAACTAATCCTAATTACATCGCCCATAATAAATTACTTCATTCTTTAGGTAACCTTTTGGATGCCAAAGCCTGTTCTATCAGCATTCTTACACGGACGCGCGTAAAGTTCAAAAGTTTTGAGTTTCTTAAACAATGGTGACGTGGCGTCTGAGTGACATTGACAGCTTTTGCATTGCGAGTGGCGACTAAAAGGTTAAATTAACTTGAATGGTTTAAAAGGGAGCTGCCAATTAACGCTTTAGGTACGTCGATAGGCGGGGTGCTTGTATGGTTAACAACGGTTAACCTTTTGAACGACTGATATATTGGCACCGCAGGTTCAGCGCGAAGGACCGATATATAAGTCCTGGTCCACAGAGCAATATAAACCTACACGCATGTGCGTAAAGTTCAGATTTTATATTTTATTGACGTGGCGTCTGAGTAACAGTTTTTTTAGTACAGATGCTGCAAGGTATCTCATCGTGTGACCAAACCATCAAAGTAAAAGGACCAAAACAACGATTCACGTTTTCCCTTCCTGTCACACTTATGTACGAATTTATAAGTGCAACTGAGAGGCAACATATCGATCGATCTAGTATTATCGGATTTAAATAAAAAACATGTTAGTTTTTATTGTTTTAATAGCAATATGACATTAGTAGTCTGCTTTTACAAATACATTAGTCTATGGGTAATAATAATAGCGGGAATTCTCGGACACCAGCCGCCCATCTGAAACAAGAAATATAAATATTGCATTTCAATCGTCAATGATAAAATAGTATAGTTCGGGAAATATTATTTGACCGACTCTTATCTTACTTACGACATTTTGTTTTGCATCATTAACAATAGAAAAGTGCTTGATTGCTGATTGTCTAGTAAGTGTTAACGAAAAACAAAAGGTCGTAAGTAAGATAACAGTCGGTCAAATAATATTTCCTGAACTATACATTGTGCATCAAGGGAGGTAAGTACGGAATTAATAAGGAGAGTCTTTTATGACTCGAGTTAGTATTCCGCTTACCGACCGTGATGCATACAATGTTTTTTATCACACTTGCCGACAAAAAAATAAGTTTTAAGACATAATATTATTAAATGACGTACTGACATTTCTATTACTCTCTAGGGAATATGACTTTTCTATTACTCTAGTCTCCGTAGCCTAGTTGGTAGTGACCCTGCCTACGAAGCTGGAGGTTCCGGGTTCGAATCCCGGCGAGGGCATTATTAGTGTATTTATTCATCATAAATATTTGTTCCTTGGTCGTGGCTGTCTATGTATTTAAGTATCTATCTATTATAAGGGTCAATCACTTTTTTTGTGTTGTTATTCTGTCACATCACCCAGGGGACAACAGTGTGATAGTTTGCTAGGGGAAAGTGTCCTACATTGTCTACTATCATGATTAATTGTTGACCCACCTTGGAAGGGCCCCATAACTGTCAAAAAATTCAAAGTTTTGTCAATTTTAATGCCATTAAACTGTGAATTTAAGGGTGACTCAGGAGAACGTAACCATGGCAACGAGTGACATAAAAAAAGTGATTGACCCATATATATATCGTCGCCTGGTAGGCTGGCGCGCTTAGACAGCAAGTGTGATGAAAAATATTATTATATTTATAGTCACCTATAGCGTGAGCAAATCAGGTTGTGCCCCCAGCAGGTCAGCGGCGGCGCGTGCGGCGAGCCTCCACGTGTCGAGCCGGTCGGCGAGTGCGGCGGCGGCGGCGCGGGGGAGCGCTCGCGGACGGACCCAGCTCACCGACACTGTCGAGCTCACCTGCCGATATAAGGTCAGTTATGAACATATCACTATAAATCAGGGGTTACAATGCATGCATACTGGGTAACATCGGAGTCGTAATCCAAACTGTGAGAAACGTGTTAAGATGGTCATTCTCAACAAGGTTTCCCATGGAACAAATGTTAATATCGCGAAAAAAAAAACTGATTTCACACCGAACGGTGCGAAGTATTCATAACTTCCAGTCTCGTTTCATAATTATGTAAACACATTTGGAAAGGATTGATATGGAGAAATGTATACATATTAATGAACTCGAACTTTACTAGTTGTAAAAAAAGTGTGTTTGTTCATATAGGTCCCATAGAGAACATTGTTTAAGACCACCTTAACACGTTTCTCACAGTTTGGATCACGACTCCGATGTCACCCTGTATACTCAAAAAGTGCTCTTTTTAAGGATAAAATTCGCAACTCAACTATAACTCATTATACAACGCTGTAGGCAACAGTAATCGCAAGCAAATAAAAAAGACATCAACGAGCCGCCACATCAGGACCTGCACTTCGTTTCAGCTTATTTATTCCATTATTTATATTTGTTTACTTATTGACGTGACAACGTCTTATAAATTGGTTTGCCGGGTGACACTTCAAGAAACTGCGTTACGCTTCGCTCACGTTATGCGCTCACAATGAGAGCGAGTGAGAGGCACGCGTCCCTTTCACTCGGGCATGGTTAGCCCGCCTAAGAGCGTTGTCACGTAAAACTTTCGCCCGTATACCGACTTTACAGGCAAACAATTTTTTTTTATTAATTCGTAGAAAAAGTATTGTACACAATTGTGATAGTATTTTTCTTAGAGTCAATAAAATATAAGTAAGCAGATCCAAATAATGAAATATATATGCCAAAACGAAGTGCAGATCCTGCGGTAGCCGCACGTTGATGTCTTTTTTGCTAGCACGCGATTGGACAAATTATTTATAAATCATAAATCAACCAAATTATTTATAGTTTACAGCATTGTATATTGAGTCCATTATAGTTGAATAGTGAACTCGATGTAAATGTACTACATATATGATTACAATTTTGTGTACACAATCTTAATTCAAAAATTACAGTCGACGAGTAGAACAAGCAGGATTATAACATTTTAATGATAATTTAAGGTTATAATTTTTGTGTTACGCTACACAAATACAGGCGGGTCGCTGGTGTACAAATAATTTGCAAAGTTACAAGCTTTTGAGAGAGCTTCCCGTAGCCACTGACCTGGTCTATGTGTCCCCGGATAAGTTTCTCGGCTAGAGCCTTCATGACCAGCAGTTCTACTTCTCCCAGGGGTACTCGGGCCTCCTGGGCGATCTCCGACCGATATGGCCACTGACCTGGTCTATGTGTCCCCGGATAAGTTTCTCGGCTAGAGCCTTCATGACGAGTAGTTCCACTTCTCCCAAGGGTACTCGGGCCTCCTGGGCGATCTCCGACAGATATGGCCACTGACCTGGTCTATGTGTCCCCGGATAAGTTTCTCGGCTAGAGCCTTCATGACCAGCAGTTCTACTTCTCCCAGGGGTACTCGGGCCTCCTGGGCGATCTCTGCGAACGACAGCTTGCGGGTCGCCGACGTACGGTTGAAAGCCATCTGGAAATAATATAGATCTTGTTAGGGTGATTAAAATAAAAGAGAGTTAGACATGGAGTAGTTACCGTGGGAGGTGCAGGTGTAATAAGACTCATGGACTTTAAAGAAGTATTTTTTTACAAAGGTCTGGAAGAAATCGCTCTTTAGCGATAAGACCGCTTGTTGTGTTACCCCTACCTTTAAGATTGTAATTTTTTTATTTTACAAGATGTGCAATAAAGAGTATTTTATTGTAATTTATTTTTTAGTACAGATGGTGCCTTTCTTACGCGCTAGTGTGAGAAATGGCTCATTTTACGTCAGGTCCAAAACTTCGGAGGACCATCTGCACTAAAAAACGTCGTACGAGACACGTGCAAAAACTCATGTCGATTTAAAAAACTCCCTATCGATCGTGTTTTAAAACATCGCCACTCGTTTCCAATTTCATGTTTTTCGCTTGTGTCGTAATGTACTATTTTGATACAAGTGTGGAAAGTAGGCTTTTTAGTCCACATTACAACATATATGTATCATACAACATTTTACAATGCATTAAGGAAAACCAGTCTATGTCAGCAAACAGGCCGTGCAGAAAAGTAGTACGAAAATTCATTCCCGCACACGTGCAGAAAAAAATTACTTTCTGTGCATAAGTTTACCATTAAAAAGAGCATTTTCTGAGCATATGCATTGTAAATTATATTTCACTCACGTTTTACCTGACTACTAGAGACTTCATCTCTAGTTAATGTACAGTCGGGGAATTTAAATTCCTACCCACCTAAGGATCAATATCGTATAGCAAACAGTCATCATAAGAGCTATCTACTAAGCACAACGTTACTTTGACATATCAGACGCATTCGTTTGTGTTACTAGGCAACTGATATGAATAAGAACGTTGACATGGGGAACTGTAAAACGTCAAGGCACTGCTAAAAATGGATGACAGTACAACGAAAATTTAACAAAATATATTTCTATCGCTTTCAGTCTTGCTATATTTGAATGAATCGGGAACTCGGAATCAAAGTTAAAATTTTTGATTGTCGACGAATCCAGACACTGGTCTACTACCTACCACGAACTACGAAATTCGTAAATATCGATCATTTTTCTCTGTCACTCTAACGAAGGCGTCATTATTAGAGAGTGAGAGACAAATTCTCGAAATTTGCGGATTTCAAAGTTCGCGGTAGGGCCGCTGGTGCCGATATATAGGCTGAAAGCAAAATGATTCTGTCGATAAACTAACATAATTGACTAAAGTGATAATTCAATAAAAGCATAACGGACGATCTTTATTCATAACATATATTATTCATAACAAGAACACTATTTTATCTCATTCAATATTATTTAATCAATCACTTGACCAGGGTGTTTCTTAAAAAAAATAAGTTTTCAACGCAACAAATTAACACAATAGCCATAAAAAATTCAATTAAAAACACGTGTATCCACCAAGATCGCGAATGACCACGCCACAAATGTAATCTTCCGGTTTGAGACCTGGAAAATGCTGTAGATGTCTAGTCAAGATTTAATTACTGACGGGCGAAGTGATGTCGGTCGCGCTGCTTTATGAGCCTCGGTCAATACAATTTTTTTCGCAGGCCGCCTGTGATGAAAATTCATTGCATGTAGGCAATTCCTTATTGTTCTAGGGTGAACGTCAAACATTTCTGCAAACCGTCCTGTTGTCGTAGAGCCATCCAAATTATATTGACGTCGCATTAATCGGCGTTGGTCTTCGGCTAATGCTAGCGGGCGATGGTTATTTTGCCTTTGATCAATAAGGTTTCCTACAGCATTGTATCGCCGTACCCAACGGCGAGCAGTGTTCCTAATCACATTTAACCAACGTGTTATTTCATGAATTCCTACTCCTTCCTGGTGTAACTCTAACATTTGCGCTCACAATAATTTCGCTTTTGAAAATTATTTCACAATTTTCTCGACTGACACTGACAGCATCTGCCATGTGTTTAAGTAATTATTTATTAGAAAAGTAAATAACTTCGTAAAGAGGTTCTATGTGACGTGCAGTGACACTGACAAATAATGGGTATTGACACATCAATACTAAAATTAAAATTTCGACCTTAATGCATCGTGAATGCCTAACAACATTTCTACGAAATGGGTAGGAAATTAAATTCCCTGACTGTACATACTATATCTGCATTTATATTAAAGCAAATTTATGTTTCGTTTTTAATTAATGCATGTTAGCTGTAAGATGTTATAAAACTATTATTTGAAAAAAAAAAGTCCCGCTGAGTTTCTTGCCGGATTCTTCTCAGGCAGTGGTGTAGGGTTAGAACCGGAAGTAGTTTTTTTCTCTCTCATTCGCTATTTAGTTTAACGATTCAAAAGCGCTCGTTGCTGGGCCTAATTGAATAAAGAATATTTTGACTTTTGACTTTTGATTAAAAAGAGCACTTTCTGAGCATATGCATTACATTTCACTCACGTTTTAAGTCGAAAAATTCTTGACATGTTTCGCTCCGTATAAGAGGAGCTTTTTCAAGAGTCATCCGCCATGTTTAGCTCGCCTAAACTCTAGGACAGACATCAGAACTCAATGTTTAAAAGTAGGTTACATTTATTTTTTTAATCAGACAAGTTCTGGCTTGTGCCCTGTTCTCCTAGTAACCTCTATAAGGCAAAATTCTGGGGTAGACTTAATCCCAAAGACTAGACATAGGATATACCAAAGGATACTCATATTTTCGACAAACACTGGTCTTTAACTTCTTAATTATCTCTGAAACATTGGGGGTTACAAGCGCAACAGTATGAGGTGTAGTTTGGTCTACTAATCTCTATAAGGCAGGTGTCGGCAACCTTCTGCCTTAGCTCTGGTCAGATTGTCTTTGCTCAGGCTGAAGGTGGGGTCTCGAAGTTTTGGCACGTAATGGCGACTTTCTGTCTCATACTCTGGTCCGCTTGTCTCCACTCCATGGAGAGGGTGTTGTTTTCCAAAAAACCGTGATGTTTAGTCCAACACCTGGTCACAGGGCTGTTTTTCTGGGACTCTCGTGGTCTGCCCTACTAACCTCAATGGCGACCTTCTGTCTCATAATTTCTCAAGTTGATGGTCAGCTTGTCTGCTCCGAAGGTGGACAATTTTCTAATTTTCTAACTCTTCCGGGGTGGGAGTAGAAACTTGAAATATTTTCCATAAAATTCTTGGTCTTTAGCCTGACACCAGCTCTCAGCCAGTTTTTTGGGGACTCTCAGTATGTGGTCCGGTCAGTTCTTCTACCTCAAGCTTTGGTCTGTTCATCTCGGTTCAGTAACTGGAGGTTTAAGCCAAGCTGTTTTAAGGGACTCAGCACCTAGGTCTGATGTACTAACCTCCATAAGACACGTAATGGGCACGCTTCTGCCGCTTGCTCCGCAGTTCCGACGGCTCGAAGGCTGACGTGTGCTCAGTTGTATTAACTTCCATAAGATGATGCCAACCTTCTGTCTTACACTCTGGTCCGCTGGCTGGCGCTGGAGACTCGGAAGACTTTTCCAAAAAACCCTGATGTTTAGCCCGACACTAGGCTGTTTTTCAGGGACTCTCGTGGTCTCTCCTACTAACTTCAATGAGGTAAATGATGGCGACCTTCTGTCTTACACTCTGGTCCGCTCGCCGGGGCTGGAGACTTAGAAGACTTTTCCAAAAAACCCTGATGTTTAGCCTGGTCACCGGCCTGTTTCTCAGCGACTCCCGTGGTCTGCCCTACTAACCTCAATGAGGTATATGATGGCGACCTTCTGTCTCATAGTTTCTACTCCTGTTAGCTTGTCTGCTTCCAAAGGCGGACAATTTTCTAAAAAAAACCCTGTTAGTCGGACACCAGATTTTAGACTCCTACTAACCTCCATAAGACACGTGATGGCGACATTGGCGGCTTTCTGTCTCATAGTTTCTGCTCTTGTTAGCTTGTCTGCTCTGAAGATGGACAATTTTCTAAAAAAAAAACCCCGGCTTATAGCCGGACAGCAGATTTCAGACTGTCCGTGACTGTTGAGGCTCTCTTGACCAGCACTTTATCTACTACCCTCTCAGGCACGGAATGTCGACCTTCTGCCTCATACTTTGGTCAGCTTGTCCGCTCTGAAGGTGGAGTCTTTTCTATAAAAAACCAGCGTATCAGAGAGTCCTACTAACCTCCATAAGACACGTGATGGCGACCTTCTGCCTAACACTCTGGTCCGCGCGGCGCAGCTCGGGGGCGGCGGCGGAGGCCCGCAGCGCCTCGAAGGCCGCCACGTCGCCGCGGGAGACAGCCCGGACTAGATCCTTGGCCCACGCGTCCGGGGTGTTGTATTAACTTCCATAAGGTAGATGGTGGCAACCTTCTGTCTTACACTCTGGTCCGCTCTCCGGGGCTGGAGACTCGGAAGACTTTGAAAAATCCTGATGTTTGTTTAGCCCGACACCAGGCTGTTTTTCAGGGACTTTCGTGGTCTGCCCTACTTACCTCAATGAGGTAAATGATGGCGACCTTCTGTCTTACACTCTGGTCCACTCTCTGGGGCTGGAGACTCGGAAGACTTTTCCAAAAAACCCAAATGTTTAGCCCGACTGGTCACCAGTCTGTTTTTCAGTTTACTAACCTCAATGAGGTAAATGATGGCGACCTTCTGTCTCATAGTTTCTGCTCCTGTTAGCTTATCTGCTTCGAATTTAAAAAAAAAAAAACACCCCGGGCTTTTAGCCGGACACCAGATTTCAGACTCCTACTAACCTCCATAAGACACGTGATGGCGACATTGGCGGCTTTCTGTCTCATAGTTTCTCAAGTTGATGGTTTACTTTGTCGCTCTAAAGGTGGACAATTTTCTAATTTTCTAACTCTTCCGGGGTGGAAGTAGAGATTTGAAATATTTTCCATAAAATTCTTGGTGTTTAGCCCGACACCAGCTCCTAGCCTGTTTTTCGGGGACTCTCAATATGTGGTTTGGTTAGTTCTTCTGGTCTGTTCATCTCGGTTCAGTAAATGGAGGTTTTAGCGAAGCTGTTTTAAGGGACCTATGAACTGTGGTCAGGTGTACTAACCTCCATAAGACACGTGATGGCGACCTTCTGCCTAACACTCTGGTCCGCTCGGCGCAGCTCGGGGGCGGCGGCGGAGGCCCGCAGCGCCTCGAAGGCCGCCACGTCGCCGCGGGAGACAGCCCGGACTAGATCCTTGGCCCACGCGTCCGGGGTGTTGTATTAACTTCCATAAGGTAGATGGTAGCGATCTTCCGTTTTACACTCTGGTCCACTCGCCTAGGCTGGAGACTTTGAAGACTTTTCCAAAAAACCCTGATGTTTAGCCCGACACCAGGCTGTTTTTCAGGGACTTTCGTGGTTTCCCTCACTAACCTCAATGAGGTAAATGATGGCGACCTTCTGTCTCATAGTTTCTCAAGTTGATGGTTAGCTTGTCCGCTCTGAAGGTGAACAATTTTCTAACTCTTCCGGGGTGGGAGTAGAGATTTGAAATATTTTCCATAAAATTCTTGGTCTTTAGCCCGACACCAGCTCTCTGCCAGCCTGTTTTTTGGGAACTCTTAGTATGTGGTCTGGTTAGTTCTTCTACCTCAAGCTTTAGTCTGTTCATCTCGGTTCAGAGGTTTTAGCCCAGCTGTTTTAAGAGACTCAGCACCTATGAACTGTGGTCTGTTCTACTAACCTCCATAAGACACGTGATGGCGACCTTCTGTCTTACACTCTGGTCTGCTCTCCGGGGCTGGAGACTCGGAAGACTGAAAAACCCTGATGTTTGTTTAGCCCGACACCGGGCTGTTTTTCAGGGAATCTCGTGGTCTGCTCTACTAACCTCAATGATGGCGACCATTTTTCTCATAATTTCTCAAGTTGATGGTCTGAAGGTGGACAATTTTCTAATTTTTTAACTCTTCCGGGGTGGGAGACTGGGAGTAGAGACTTGAAATATTTTCCAAATAAAACCCTGGCTTTTAGTAGGACACCCGATTTCAGACTAACCTCCATAAGACACGTGATGGCCACCTTCTGCCTAACACTCTGGTCCGCGCGGCGCAGCTCGGGGGCGGCGGCGGAGGCCCGCAGCGCCTCGAAGGCCGCCACGTCGCCGCGGGAGACAGCCCGGACTAGGTCCTTGGCCCACGCGTCTGGGGTGTGTTGTATTAACTTCCATAAGGTAGATGGAGGCAACCTTCTGTCTTACACTCTGATCCGCTTGTCGGGGCTGGACACTTCGGAAGACTTTTCCAAAAAATCCTGATGTTTTTCAGGGACTCTCATGGTCTTTCCTACTAACCTCAATGAGGTAAATGATAGCGACCTTCTGTCTTACAGTTTCTGCTCTTGTTAGCTTGTCTGCTTCCAAAGGCGGACAATTTTCTAAAAAAAACCCTGTTAGTCGGACACCAGATTTCAGTCTGTCCTACTAACCTCCATAACACACGTGATGGGGTGGGAGTCGAGTAGTCGTCTCAGTTCTACGGCAGATATCGAAGCTCGAAGTCTAAAAGAGAGGAAAAAGTGTCGTTCTCCAAGGAGAACGAAAATGTGTCGTTCTCCAAGCAGATCTTTCTTAATCATAACCTCAAGTTCAAGAGACATGACTTATACAGGCTCTCTTGATCAGCACTTTATCTACTACCCTCTATAAGGCACGGAATGGCAATCTTCTGCCTCATACTTCAGTCAGCTTGTCCGCTCTGAAGGTGGAGTCTTTTCTATAAAAACCAGCGTTTCAGACTTCTACTAACCTCCATAAGACACGTGATGGCGACCTTCTGCCTAACACTCTGGTCCGCGCGGCGCAGCTCGGGGGCGGCGGCGGAGGCCCGCAGCGCCTCGAAGGCTGACGTGTGCACTGTTGTATTAACTTCCATAAGATGACTTCTGATTGATGATCCTTACACTCTGGTCCGCTCACCAGAGACTCGGAAGACTTTTCCAAAAAGATGTTTAGCCTGACACTTGGTCACCGAGCTGTTTTTCAGGGACGCGTGGTGTGCCCTACTAACATTAATGAGGTAAATGATGGCGACCTTCTGTCTTACACTCTGATCCGCTTGCCGGGGCTGGAGACTTCGAAGACTTTTCCAAAAAAACCCTGATGTTTAGCCCGACACCAGGCTGTTTTTCAGGGACTCCCGTGGTCTGCCCTACTAACCTCAATGATGGCGACCTTCTGTCTCATAATTTCTCAAGTTGATGGTCAGCTTGTCCGCTCCAAATGTGGACAATTTTCTAATTTTCTAACTCTTCCGAGGTGGGAGTAGAGACTTATTTTCCAAATAAAACCCTGGCTTTTAGCCGGACACCAGATTTCTGACTCAGTTCTACTAACCTCCGTAAGACACGTGATGGCGACCTTTTGTCTCATACTTTCTCAAATTGATGGTCAGCTTGTCTGCTCCGAAGGTGGACAATTTTCTAAAAAAAACCCTGTTAGTCGGACACCAGATTTCAGACTTCTACTAACCTCCATAAGACACGTGATGGCGACCTTCTGCCTAACACTCTGGTCGGCTCGGCGCAGCTCGGGGGCGGCGGCGGAGGCCCGCAGCGCCTCGAAGGCCGCCACGTCGCCGCGGGAGACAGCCCGGACTAGGTCCTTGGCCCACGCGTCCGGGGTGTTCTCTAGGGATTCCAGGATTGGGTGGGCTAGCTGGAATAAAATGGGAACAGTAAGAACAGGGTTTACTAATCACATCAGTTAGTCATCTGCTGCTGAACAACGACCTCTCCTTAGCCTATGCGTTTGGACATTCATCATCATCATCATCAAAGCACTGAATGAAAGTTACGCTGGTGCATATATGCGGCGGTGGCAGTGAATGCACGACTGAATAGGTTGTAAAATAATGTCTACTGTATAATGATCCCCTGACTGAACAAGTGTTATACAGTGTGTGAACAAGTGTTATTATTTTGTTGTTTATTCGTCAGCCTTCTTAGGCTAGTTGGTAGTGAACCTGCTTACGAAGCTGGAAGTCCTTGGTTCAAATCCCACAGAGGGCAGATTAGTGTTCCTATTACACAAATATTCCTGTCATGGTTATTTTAGTTGTATTTTACTACAGACAAAATATTATAATCATCATCATCATATCAGCCGAAAGGCGTCCACAGCTGAACATAAGCCTCCCCCAAAGATTGCCACAATGACCGGTCCTGCGCCACCCGCATCCAGCGGACTCCTGCGACCTTCACCAAGTCGTTGCCGTGTGGTGACGGCAGTAAGAATACATTTGTCGCCACCCCAACTCTTCCCGTGGGTGTCGTAGGAGTCGACTAATTAAAGTGTCACTGATCATACACTTGACCCAGGTATGTCTGAAAACTACAACCAAGACCACCGGGGGATGGGCAGCATCATCCCTAAAGTGCGGTGGAGACACTGCGATCGCCAACCCGCATGCCAAGCGTGGCGATTATGGCAAATACCCCCCATGAGTATGGACATTAGAAGGTATATTATATTATACAGCCTTTTTTATTTCCGTGAACTCTCATAATTTATTTAGCAAAAGTAATTTAATATATTGTTTGCCTCTATTTGAGTCTTGAGTCTTGGATCCCGTTTGGGTAAAGACCTTCTCTCATTTCTTCCACAACTTTCTATTCTCTCCTTGGAGCATCCAATCCCTTTCTGCCACGTATGGCTTCAACCTATTGTTTAAATGATTTGCCAACTTTTATTTCTCCTGGTGGTTAATTAAAAAGGTAAGCCCATAATCCCTCAGCAGGCGATCGCAATAGTGTGTAGCAGGAGAGACCCAGCAGTGGATTGATGGTTGTGAACTGAATATACAAACAATACTCCTAGAGTATGTGTGGCTGCTCACGCGTTTCCGCTACTGCAGCTGTGGCTGGGCATACCAAGATGGTGGGACGGTCGTTTCACATTTAGGGACGGTGTTGAGAGGCTGTTGAAGGAAGATTTACCGTGCAGTGAAAATGATTTTGGTGATGATGATGCGGTAAGGCAAAGCACAGTCCAATCTGAAAAGGAAGACAGATGGAGAGAGAGGCTGGTGTGTCCCTAGCAGCAGTGCTGGCTCGTTGTTGAGATTCTGCTGCTAAGGGAGAATAGTAGATTGTGTCACAAGGGATGAAAATGGTATATTTCCGGCGTGGGCGGATATTGAATCTTGTATGGAGCGATGGATTCCACAATTGATTCTAAAGTGGAATCCTGAGCGTAATGAAGGATTCAAGCGTTAACGCCCAAGACGAAATAATTTTGATATCGTGTGACACATACTGCTTTTCACACCACCTATGAGAAAAATAAAAAATATATCACATATTTAATATTTATGCAAATAATCGATTCTGAAGACATCATGAATGTACTGTTTTTTTTGATATTTCGTTGTAATTTTTTAGGCTGGCAATAGAAAGTGCTTGAACAGGAAGCCACTTTGATCCTTCCCAGCAGGGAAGAAAAGGCCCGTATTTGAATAGGTGGTGTGAAAAGAAAATGGTGACCCAGTGAGAGCACCCGGGCAGGGGCCCGCTAGGTTGAGAGAGAGCTGCTGGATGCCTAGCCAAGTTGCCAATCGCTAGCGCTTGCTAGCGCATCGTAGTTTTCCCTCTCTGTCACTCCTTCATATTAGTGCGACAAAGAGGGAAAACTACGATGCGCTAGCAAGCGCTAGCGATTGGCAACTTGGCTAAGCACCCTGGTGTCAGCCATCTGGCGCTAGGACTGATGGCTGTCATGTGACACAGATATAAGGGTCGCTCACCAGCTCTCCAAGATCGTAGACGGTGGGAGCTACAACAGCAGCGATGGCCAGCGAGCGGGCGAGCGCGCGTCTCTCCTGCGGAGGAAGTAGGGCTCCGCCCGACGCGCAGCCCACGTAGCGGAGCGCTGCTCGGTAGTAGCGCGCCATGGGGCCACGGACTCTAAGGATATCCAAACGGGATTCTTTTACAGAACTTTCCCGGTTGGGCAATGCTACATGTTGGTACATATTAGGTTTCACGAGAGATGTACTGAGGAAAAACCGACTATTCAGTGTTTTTGTAGTTACAGATTAATCGGTAAAAAACGCAGATACAGTCATTTAAATTTTATGTAATCAATCATTATAGTATTACGAATTAACAATCAATAATACACCTATCGCAGTAGGTGAGTTAAGTACTAGAACTAAACATGAGCACCTAAGTCAAAGTTAACATCCGTTTGGGATTAGTCAGCTAATTGGCCTGACCTCTAGTTTTGACAAATATGACTAACTTTCAGTCGTATTTGTCAAAACTTTGCTGTCACATATCGTGAAACACGTTCGTACATTTATTTTTACTTTAACACTACATATCAATAATTTTAACTAAAAATGTATATGAACTCATGGTTTTAGGTTTTAAGTTGGTAATAAGACCAAAATTGTACTCTAAAAGTATGTTGATTATGAAATAATGCAAGTTTTTCATTTACTGGTGCACGATTTAAAAACTCATGGCAAATGACGACAAAAACAATAGTTTTCTTATATAACATACCTGTAGTATTCAGAAGCGAGCTTATAGAACCTTCCATGCACTGGAGTCACTCCGTCGGCATCCTCCAGGGAGCCTTCCAGCTGCTCAATGATCTTCTCCGTAGCATCCAGGTCATTCAGTTGCTCTAAATAAATCTCGCCTTGTAGCACCTGCAATATGAGGTAGGAAACTTGATTCTGAGACTTATTCCTGTGTGTGCATCTATTTTGACATTTCTCATGCCACAACATGCACTCCAAGTGCATCTGGTATGGCTCAGCCTCTAGTCTAAATGATGGATAAAATTATAAGCATTAGATTAAGTTTTTGCCTTGATCCAGCCATTGACCAAATTGTCTTGAACAACTATTTCCTTGCAAGCTGGGCCATTTAGCTGCCTCATCCGAGAGGTCATCACTAAAGCTAGAGAGTAACAGATCTCACAGTAACCCTTATAAACACTTTTTGAGAAACTGAGTAGTGAGATGTTGGAACAAACTCCCAGAGGATGTGATCTTAGCACAAAATGTGAATAAGTTTAAAAATGGACTAGACAGTACATCACATCTACAACTTAACTATGATTATTGTCACAATGATCATTGGATACAGGCTACATCAGTTTTCAAACTGTCTGCCTGCTTATTAAATGTGGACATGGCTTATAGCTAACACTGTATGATTTGCTAGTTAAAGAAATATTACAATTTTAGTTCATGTTAAGTATTGTGTACCTTGCAAAGAGCCAGAGCCTCATCATTCATTTTAACTTTGTTTTCCACTTTTTCCAGAAAAGCGATGCCATCTTTCTTATTATCAAACTGCTTCACGATGTGTGACGTGATCTCTACTAGGGAGAGAGGATTTATTCTGAAATACAACAGTTGTATCAAATTATAATATAGTTTTCTTTGATAAGTTGTTTACTAATGATATAAACCAACCAAAATTAATGCAATTATTTATATTGAAACGATTAATAAATATGATTGAGTAGAGATTTTGCTAAGCCTTTAGCTTATATATAAACATTAACATTAACTCGTTTATAAGCCTTTAGCAGAATGACAATGCAAAATACATCTTCTTGGAGAAACAATAACAAATAATTACATTTTAAGGAATAAATCGCGGTATAGTTCTTGTAAGGATGTTGTTATTTTATGATTTTAGGCTGATTTATTGCAATTAGTATCAAAATATAACGGGATATTTGTTAAAAACAATGAACTACAAAGTGACTTGCATTTTGACTTACTTGTTCTCGAAGGTTGTTAAAAAGTTGTTGTACAATTGGATAAGACTGTCGTCGCTCTGCAGCGACGGGTGGAGCACAAATTCTTGTAACTTTAACGTAAGTTGGTGCCATAATCTGAAAAAGCAAAGTACAGAGGTTATGATTGTTTACAAGGAAATTGTTGGTCAAATATGTAAGTCCAGATATATTTACTCACTTTTTATTGTATAATTCTTCTAAATTTGCCCAATCTGCTGCCAAATCCGGCTCAGCAGCCTGTTTTTTGGAGAGAAAATCGTTTACATCAATAACTGCAAACTTTACGGCCGCCATCTTTCAAAACTGTAACGTCATTGTAAATGAAGATAGCTGCAAATGCAAATCATTGACATCTTTTAAAGGTAGGTATACATTATAAAAATCAGCCTGTTTGCTAATACTTAATTGCGTACAGAATTTTACACACATAGCGTATTTTGGTTAAGGATGTTTTTTGTCTTCATTGTATTTCATAAATATCAAAAAAATATATTTATGATGTTATCGTGTACACGATCTTTATAGCACAGATAATATTTGTGAAGGTATGACGATGAAGTTAGCAAGAGATGCGCCATCTGTTGTCGAGTAG
>JALPQI010023757.1:0-13819 GCA_025490895.1 Thaumatotibia leucotreta | reverse complement strand
GGTATATTTATTTATTGCATTTTTTCTAACCAGGCCCCTATACCACAAAACTTTACAAGCGTACAATTCTACAAAATTGTCAACTTTCCCATACAAAAAGTTGACAATTTTGTAGAATTGTACGCTTGTAAAGTTTTGTGGTATAGGGCACTGGTCCTTTTCACTGTACCTACCTACCTAACTGTGTGTATATTAGTAAACAATGACATAAGTAAATAAAACTTTATTTGAAGTATTTTTTTAGTATCTGTACTTACCAACATCTAAATAAATGCACTAGATCTGTGTGTTCACTAAAACTCAAAAACCATCAAACATTTGTATACCTTATTACGCTCACTTTTTATATAATTTACGAACTTAAATATTTCGGTATAACATACATATAATTTCGCTGGTTAGAAATAAATGCTGCATATCGCCATCCATTACCCCTGTAAAGTCTTTATAATCTTAAAAAGAATATAAACACCATTTTGAATCACGCCAAAATAAACCGTACATGCGCGGGCTAAGGTCCATATTAAATATGTATATTTTGTTGAGTTTCGTTATTCTAGTAGAGCTCAAAATGCAACACGCTTCGCCCACTGAATCACAACACGTTGGCGTGATTCTCAAAAGTACCGTAAATAGTAATATTTTGTCTGGATATGCTAATATTGCATTTGAATATTTATTTACATTTCATTACAGTTGTTAGATAATGAAAAAATATTTACGATCCCCTGAATTCTCTATTTTTTGTTTAGCGTTAAAAAAAAGTAGAATACAGGAATAATATACTAAACATATGTATAAAGTATTTTAGCCTTATGTTTTAACTATGTCAAATGGACAATATTAAGTCCATAAGTTTAAAAATGACGGAGATAAACGACTAAACCAAATAACGCAACATGTGCGTGATCAGTGGCTAAGCGGCGTTGCAAAATCACGCATACGCTGCGTGATTAGCGCTGAATGGGTTAAGACTTAAGTCAGGGCTATAAGGTGGGTGATCTAAAATTTCCACATTTTGGGCGCTCAAAAACATCTTTGTTTGGCGGGCGGTGTGCGAACTTGCATTGTCATGATGCAGTATCATACGACGCGTCGAGTTGTTTTTTCGAAATTCGGTTATGACTTGCGGCAAACAAACAGTGGTATACCAGTCAGCGGTAACCGTCTTGCGATCTTCTAGTACAATAGTGGCGACGTGACCACCCTTTGCCACAAACGAGGCCACCATTTTAGCGAGCGTATGACTTTGGTCGGTTTTGGCTCATCCTGAAAGACCCAAACAGTTGACTGCTGTTTAGAATCTGGATCGTAAGCATATACCCAAGACTCGTCACCACTAACCATATCATAAACATGTTTTGACTCGCCTCGGCTGAATCGCTGCAGAGTTTTGCGACACCAACTAACACGGGCAGCTTTTTGATCGTCGCTAAGCAAATGTGGTATCCAACGAGAGATCAACTTTCTTACGCCAAGTTCTTCGTGCAGGATTTTTTGGATAGTGGTCCCTGAAATGCCCACGGACGCCTCTATTTCACGGTAGGTCACATGACGATCTTCGAGTACTAGCTGCCGCACGGCTTCGATATTCTCTTGCGTCATGGCGGTTTTTGGACGACCTTTACGGGGCTTGTCACTGAGGCTAGACTGCCCACGTTGAAATTGTAAATACCAGCGTTCTACAGTCCTAAGACACGGTGCTGCATCACTAAACACAGAAGTGATCTCCTCAAAACACTGAAGTCGCGATAATCCCCGTTTAAAGTTGTAGAAAATAATCGCATGCAAATTTTCCTTAGTTATTTCCATTTTTACAACCGACTTGTCACCTTTAAATAGACGCTGTAATAAAACTATTCGACCAATTTGAAAACATTTTTTTGTTTTAGAGTTCTAAATTCAAAAGGATGAAAATGCCATATGTTTATTTTTTTTTAATCGCGGGAGGTTGGCAAACGACACGACTTAAAAGGCAGCCCTCGTATAATATTGTCTTAGAATCTTGTTTGTGTATTATGCTATACCTTGTGGAAAATAATAATTGCTAATACAATATAACTATGTATGTAACTTTTAATGTTTGTTTGCAGTTGGACGTAGCATTCAGCGATCCCAATTTCCAAAAGTTAGCTATAGATGCCATGGAAGGCTATATTAGAGCGTTAGAAGTCAGGAAACTGAAACACGTCTTCAATGTGTTGACCTTAGATCTAAACGCTGCTGCAAGGTCCTTTGGATTGAAAGAGAAGCCGGATGTGAATATTCGTAAGTAATTACCTCATATGTATGTATATCGATATGTATACATATATCAGTATTGTGACCTAAGCATCAGGCTTTTGATAGATTTGATTTTGACCCTTATATGATGCTAAGACAGCTACTGCTTAGTCATAGGGGCGTATATAATATAGGTAAGCCAAATATAGCTATTCCGTCTCATTTCTTTATAGCTTATAGTTTCGCCATGTCCGTCAGTCTGTCTGCAACATGCTCAGTGGCCGTTAGTACTAGATACCTGCAATCAGTTATACTGAACATTATTAATTTATACTACAAAAAAAAAAGAATCAGTTATACTAATTAATGAAGCTGACAAAGTGATAGAATAAAATTAAAAAAATATATACTACGGAACTACGGAACCCTACACTGAGCATGATCCGACATGCTCTTGGCCGGTTTTATTTAGTATATACCTAACAATAACACATTCGACACCGCGTACCCACCAGGTAGGCACTCGTAAACTTCGCTCAGATGCCGGCGTACCCGCTAGGCGGGCAAGAGCTATAAACCCATACGCTACGCCGGAGTGCCCACCAGGCGGGCACGCATTGCATCTTCGCTATCTCAGGGCTGCTACTAACAGAAAAGTTAGCAAGTCTAATTACTTTCTTTTGGGACGTTGTAATCTATTTTCAAGACCGATAATACCTATCGTTATTTTAGCACCATCATGCGGATAGAATTGGTCAAAAATTGTTTCGTTTCATTGATTGTGTCTCTTTCGCACTCATGAAATTTTTATAAAAGATGCTTCTCTGTTGTACACTTCTTTACTCTATTTAAGAAAAGCTAATCGTAGCTCTATCACGTATACGAAATTCATTTGGCACAACCCTGAGTGTCAGACGCGTGCCCGCCTAGCGGGCGGGTAATTTTCGCGAAAACGTCCGAATTATAGTTCTGTCTGAATTCACTTCAGTGTAATGTGTAAATAATTTATCATGTTGAAGAATCATCATTCATCATTGTGACAGCAATATGATTTCGGACATTTGCCTAAAAATACGAAGGCAAAGGATTATGCACATCTGTATTTAAAAATCGTGTAATTGAATGACATTCTCTAAATTATTTTTGTGTACCTCAGCTTTCTGTGGACACATACTAATAAAATAATGTTTTGGCGGTAGTGGTAATATTCATATGTTTATTCTAGATGTGGGATTTAATAAAAAACATCGACCGAGAAAAAGAAAAGCAGCAATGTTGGCATTTCAATCTGCAGCAAGCACGAAACATCCAAAGACGGTTTAAACAAAATAATGTTTAAGTAAGTAATTAAAACACTAAATTTTTAATAAATGTATATTATTATTTCATTGTTTACTTTCTTTTTTTCATACCAATTTTAGGATAAGAATTATATAATCTATCTTTGACTAGACATTCTATGGGAGATATTCTTATCTTATATAAAGTACAAAATCTAAGTCAAGACGTAACTAATCGTATGTATGTAATTAGTAGTACCTAGTAGTAGAAAATAAATTAATATAGGAACTTCGTAATTTTATCAAATACATAACGTAGTTATCAAGTGCGCCAAGATGTGTGAAGTAAATATATTATATATGTATAGCAGATTCAGATAATATTATATCACCGTACAATTTTGTATTTGATTCCTATCTGCTGCGTATTATAATTATATTCTTGGACACCCATCACACCATTTGACATGAAGATATTGAATGATGAAACTTATTTCGGCAAAACGTTCATTTCATAAATGCTATTTTTCGATAATTTCTCATAACAGTCCTCATGGTTATGCTGATGATTTACAGCATATATCATAGTGTCTATAGTTTCGACAGTAGCTGGACATCTATTTAACGAGAAATATTGAACACATCTCCATGATGTTTTACCATGTGTCGTGGAGTGCTTTGTATACACAAAATTCATATGCACTAATTGTTTATGTCCTTTTCGGCTGTAAATGTATTTATACCTCACTGGTAATTGTTGATTTTCGCAGGAGTCATTCACAACCAGCGATAGGGCACCTGAAATAACAGATAGGATAAATATATAATATAAATAAAAAACCTAACTTATGGAAATAATTCCTTATAAAAGCAGTACGAAAATGTATGGATTCCTCGTTGATGCAATAAATATAGTCGAATCGTAGTTTACAAGTTTTATTTGTAGAAAATTGATATAAAAATACATTCATTTAATTTCAAACCACACAGAATACAAAACCACACAATGATAAAAATAATAATTTAAATGTTATATCATCACAAGCTTGCTTGCCTGATTTCTGATGTATTGATTTCATACGAGTTACCTGACAATATCAAACCAATCAAATAGTAGGAATGTGAATCTTGTTTCAGTCACAAAACATGAGTCAATGTTTTTACATGTAGAGATCATAGATTTAAGATAAGAATATACTAAGACTAAACCAAGTTTTAACATCCAGCCTTACTATCAAAATTTTGTTAACTCAAGGCAAAGGATTGGTGTGCTTATTTTCAATAAATAATTATTAGACTAGAATATGAGCAATTAAGTCTTTGACGTGATTTTGAGATGTCAGAAACAATGGCACAATATGAATTTGTCCAACAAATAAATGCATAATCCAAAGAATGCAAACATTTCCTTGCACAGTAATGCATTTTAATTTTACATACTTAGTGTAATTGGCACTTGAGAGCTGCAAAAGCTCAGTATCACAGTTAATTATCAATAATATATGTTATTGTGCTGCATAATTCCTTTGAAAGAAAACATTGTTTTCCCTTTTTTATGTATCTAAATACTTTAAAGCCTAACATTATTCTGAATAAACATTGGAACATTTGATCAAAAATACTTATTCCCAAATGATTTTCATACTGAATTTCTTGGTCCCAGAAATCAGTGATTAGAATCTTTGATTCAGTTATATTTTTCAATAAACTATCACTAAAACATTACAAATACATTGCTTAACTTATATAATTGAGACATCTCTTTAGAGGTCTAATAGTATAGAAATATAATATCGAGAATAAGTTTTTATATCTATGAAGCATAATAGTCTCCTTGAAACTGTGATACTTTGAGTATATCATTGAAATGTATTTCAAAACATGGGGATTTGCAAAACGGTAGTTCACAGGCACTACACATGAATCGGGTGTCACGCCTTTTTCCGATTTTCCAACATAGTCTGCAAGATCTCTGGGGGTACTTCTTTTTGCCATCTTCTTTCTGTGGTATGGTTACCAGTCGGTGCTCAGCTCTGTGGCTTGTATAATCTTCATGTGGGTTAGTTCTCAACATGTTGTTAGCCACTTTACCATTCACTAAGTTTTTTAGATCGATGAACAGTGAGTTCAGACTGGGACAATCTGAAATCACGATGGGCATTTTCATTACAACATTTGTAAAACATAAACAATCTGAGCAGTTATACAGTAATGTTGAAAATGCCATCGTGTTTTCACAGTATGAAGGCATTGCAACAAAATAGGCGTAATGTTGGTGAAAATAAAAATGATTGCATTTTCAACACAATCTTGGATGCCCCGTTTATTGGAGCATCCATAAAATAAATAAGCAGTACCAGTACTGTGCCTTACCTATCGGAAAATAGTTAAAATGTTTAACAATTACCCCACGGGAGTTACGAGGGACATCTATTCCTGCGTCCCAGTAATTCTGTCCCAATACCACACCTAAAAACGGTTGTAATTTCACTGTTGTAAAACAAATGCATAACTCTTAGTTTCTTTCAAAATAAATATCTTGGGACATCTTACACAAATCAACCTAGTCCCACGGTAAGATCAATAATTATGGCTTGTGATTTTTGCTTGGCTACGGTATATATAATAGATAGATACATATAGATATAATATTTTCTTCGGTTACCGCAAGGATTACACATGAAATAAAACTATGAAAACTGATAAACTCGCGTATATTAACTATCTTTAACTTCATTCCGACATTTCGAACACTACAGGGTTCGTGGTCTGCGGTTGACTTACAATGGAGGAAATTTGATAGATCTACCTCCATCAAAATAAGAAAGATAAGTACAAAACTACCCCCAAAGAAAAATATACTAAACCACAGACAATACATTTTAAGGGGGGATATACATACTAAATTTGCAAATTAAGCTAGTTATTCATTACAAGTATTTCCAGAATGAAGACAAGAGACAAAATAAATAATCTACGCCGGTTCTATCCCTACGCCTCTGCCTGAGAAGTATTTCCTTCCTTTGTATGATTGTATTGTTAGGAAGGTATCCTTGGAACTGGGACCCGGAAATGGGTAAGACAGGGCGCAGGAGCAGGTCTATTGTGTGATGACGTCAACAAATTGGCTTCCTTCACGTAAACATTAACTTCGAAATAAAGCTGGTTCTTGAAATAGTGGCTAGCTCAAAAATTTAAGACCATTTTTTTACACCCTTATTTAATTATAATTCAAACTTTCGATTTGTTTCAAACAGCATACTATGAGTTTTGGGTGTAGCACAATGTAACATTAAGGGATATCATTAAGGTACACTGAAATTTTGAACAGTGACTCCCTAATGATGTCCATTATTTATACAAAGGAAATATATATTTTTTTATCGAAATAACAAAATATTTATTAAATATTTTTGATACTAAAGTTTATGCTGCTTGCTGGATCTGAAATGTCTTAGACCACTTCCGATAAGGCACAGTACAATTGATAAATAATAAAAATATCCAAAGCAAATTACTAATCATGAAGGTGGTGGTGAATGCAAGTAATGGAGAGATGAAATTAGTAAAAATGGAAAATTTTACTATGAAATAGTGTATTACTTACTGTCTTGAGGAGAGTGGTATTCGAGTGCCATTGACAAATCTTTTTGTCCTTCCAAAGCTCCATCATAATTTTTAGGATCATTGCAAATGGCTGGGTCAGTGACAATAATGTCACTGTCATCACATTCCGTTTTTAGGTCTAGTGCACTTTCAGATTCTTTGCTCTTATCATTTACGTCTTTTATTGTTCTATGTATGTGTGAGTTGAAAGGTGATGTGGCATCTACTGGAACATCATACATATTTCTTATATTATCATAGCTATTAGTAAGCAGGTTAATATTTTGTTTATCTTTAGTTTTAGATCTCTTCTCTGCATTTAGTATGTCTGAGTAGTAATTTTTTTGAAGGAACTCTTCAGACTTTCTTTTCAAGCTGCTTAGCCTTTGGAATTTATCTATGAATTGTCGTTGTTTAAAAATATCCTGTATATCATTTTGGGAAACTTCATCACTTTTAGTGTTTTCAAAAGATTCTGTTGGACATGGCTCTGGCTCGGGAGTAGAGGTGGGCACTTCTGTATCATGTTTGGATAAGTTTTGTTCTCTTTCATTGTCTTCTTCATCAGTCTGAAATGTATATTGGGATGTATGTAGTGAAATTTAATGAATATATGATATGATATTATCTGTTTAAATAGTTTTATGTCATGAGTAGGCTTAGGACTTTTCATAGCATATCGTGGTTCTAAAATCCTTGGAGCCGCTATGTGTAAAGTTTTCGAAGTCAAAGTATATTTTAATATAAAATATAATGATTTATACCTACTGTCACATCGTTACTGAGTTAATTTAAATCGAACGTAATTAATTTTAATAATCGAACTTGATTTCATGAAAAGTGCATACGAAATTTAGTTAGGGCTCATGCATAAATCATGTGAGGTTTTTTCGGCTACTTTTTGGACCCCCCCTCCCCCATGGTGATGTTTGGTGAGTTTCTTGGCTAGACCCCCCCCCCCCCCCCCTAGCAGTCTCACGTGTATTTTTCTCATTCAACTTTTCACGTTCGCTAGCCGAAATTCACAATATTTCTTAGTTTGTTCATCGTAGAAAAATACACGTGAGGTCTCCTTGTACCCCCCCCCTCCCCTAACGTGATCTTTCGTGATGTTTTCTTGGACTCCCTCCCCCCCTTTAGAACCTCGCGTGATTTATGCACAAGCCCTTACCTTACAAAAAAAAAACATAAATTTATTATCACTAACTTTTACCTGCAGATGTGTGATGTACGTGATAAAAAAAATCAAGCTTTCAATATAAATTTACTTGATGCCACTCAGCCGAATAGCTTAGGAGTAAACGTAAAATCAAACTTGCACTATTTTTTTTCCAAAACACCCAATTGAAAAACCTTGGCTTATGATCGGACTAGTATCTCATTTAAACTCTAAAGTAAGGAGAAGAAGGTGCATAGCTTCCTGTTAAAGATGGAATCTTCAAAAATTCTCGAAAAAAAAAACTTTTTTTTTTCACCTTTTCTTTACTAGCGAGAGGAGCGGGGTGAAATGGCGTCATGCATAATACAGCCAGTGAGCAAAAAAATACTACTATTTCAGTAGTTATTGCGGTCATCCGATCTTAGCCGGGGGTACCTTAAGTCGTATAAGTCGACAAACGTCAGTTTTGTTTTTTGTTCGGAAGTTACATGTAATTTATACGAAAGATTCGAAACTTTCGAGAAAAACAACATGATACTTTCGCCATTTTCATCGCTATTTCCGATCTAAGACTTTTTCTAGTTTGTCTTGAACCTAATTGTCTAGTTTTTTTATGGTTTCTGATATAACTAATTTCGTATGCACTTTTTATGAAATCAAGTTCGATTTTTAAAATTAATTACGTTCGATTAAAATTAACTCGGTAACGATGTGACAGTAGGTATAAATCATTATATTTAATATTACAATATACTTTGACTTTGACTTCGAAAATTTTACACATAGCGGCTCCAAGGATTTTAGAACCACGATATGCTATGAAAAGTCCTAAGCCTAGTCATGAGTAACCATTGCGGTAACCAAAGAAAATATTTTCAATTAAATTTAAGATGTTAAATATGACAGAAATCAGCAAATTGGCCATTAACCCTTTTTGTACAGGGCTCTAATATTTGATGTTAGAATGTGTGATTAGTTACTAACATAAAATTATTTTGTAATAAATTTATTTACCCTTAATCACTGACATGTTTTAGCAATAGCCGAATTTAAACTTAAACGGAATGTCATAGATACTTTGACAACATACCACATTCGTATGACAGTGGTTAAGGGTTAATAGTGTAAATTCTGTTGGACACCCATAGACATAGAAGTAAAAATTAGGTAGGTATAGAAATATTGAGGCGTTTACAATAAAAAAAATGGACATAAGGAGATAGCCAAGATAGGTACTTCGCTTACCTCTTTATTTGTCAATCCTTTGATTTGCAAAACTTCTGCTGTGCCTAAGAAACTAGTGAGATCTTCGCGTTTCACACTTACTTCCCCATTATACATAAATTGTAGCAAATCCCTCATGGCTTTGTGTGTAACATCTTTCAAAACAACTGTAATTAAAGAATCTCAGTACAATCAAATTCAATCAAAGAAAAAAATTAAGAACATTTGACCGTGAAGCATGAAATTTCTATAAATAAAATTCAACTTACTAATTGGATGTTGACACGGATTTACTTGGAACATCTTCTTGAAGTACGGCGAACATATCGACAAAATCACTTTGTGAGCCTGCAATAAATGGCCGTCAACAGCAATAGTCACATCTACAAATTCGCCGTTTCCTAATAAGCCGGCGAATCCTTTTGTTAGATTTCCATGAAAGTTGTTCCAAGACAATGAGAATTGTTGATCCATTTCTATCTACTTTCAGGTCGCATCTGAAACAAATGCTTACCTAATTATACATTACACTAAGCTAAACTTTCATTTATTCGGTTGTGAAAGGATATTTACTCTTCGCCGGCAGTATTTGCAATTTAATTTAGCAATTTTAACACTTGCGAATTACGAACAAGCAAACTGACAGCTTGTGTTGTGTAGCGCGTCGGTTATCTTATCTGTCCGTGTCCCTCATGTTTTGCTGCTTTATCTGTGGTGTACAACGTCTTTAAGCCCATATTAAACTGTCTTCAAATTACTCCTTCATAGTACCTAGTTCAGTATATTTAAATTATTAATTATTAGTAATCAATTATTACAGATATACCCCCTTATTCATAAACGTCTGCTAAGGCCGGCCTTACACATCCGGAATCAGAATATGAATTAATACATAGTCTTAATTCATATTATGAATTCATAACGCACGCATTCACGCACAATTCATGCATACAATTTAGCTGTTGACCACACACATTCTGATCTTATTTATGAATTCTTACTCTGATTCCGGATGTGTGAGGCAAGAGAACGGAATAAGATTATGAATTCATAATTATGAATACTTACTCTGATTCCGGATGTATAAGGCCGGCCTAACAGTGGTAAAATTAGCAAGCCGCTAAATATTGTTTGTCCCTTTCGATTTTATCAATTTCCACAAGAGTGAAAGGGACAAACTATGATATTGAAAACAACACAGAAAACAAAATTTTGAACAATGAACCAAAAGGCGCGAACAGTTGACTTTCCATAAAAATTTGAACTTGAACGAGACAGGCTACGTCTAGTGTGGAGGTCAGTTCAATGTACAATTTACCTAATTTATATTGCCAAATAAACAATTTTACTTTTTACTTTACTTAAAGTTATTGTTCGATGTACATTGTTCTTTAAAGTCTATAGCTACAATACGCAAGGCCTACTACCGCGAAAATCGAAATTTGTAAATTTCGAGGATTTTTCTCTGTCACTCAAACGAAGGCGTCATTAGAGTGAGAGAGACAAATCGTCGAAATTTTTGAATTACGTTTTTCGCGGTAGGGCCGCAGGATTGTAATCGTTGTAACCCACTGTTTAAAACGGGCTTAAGAATAATCGTGTCCCTAAAGCGATAGACGTTTAGTGATCGTCTAGTCGTCGCAAGTAGTGTAATATTCCTGCGGCAGATGTCGCCCCTTGCAGAGTATCGTTGAATCATGTTTGAATTACAGTTTAGAACAATGTAAACATAACTTGTATTCAAAACGTGTAATTTCCAATATTCCTCATTGAATAATACTAATTCCTGTAAGTGTTATGTAACCAACTCTAAAACAATAAAATAGTGCTAGAATTGCTAGATTAACTATGTTCCTTTCAATGGTTTGTTTACATTGTTTGTGATTTCTATTATTTAATTAACATGTTCGCTACGGCAATGAGGGTTTTTGATACTTACTTTTTCTGCCACTATGGGGCGGTGAGATGGCAGCACTGCGCGTAAGGTCCAACGAACTGTCAAAATAAATACGCGTAGGTAAGTATTTAATTTTCGATATAATTCTTTTTAGGTTTATTTATTCTTAAAACGATTACTTTAGGAATATTATTATTGTTTTGTAAAAGATTTTTTTAGTACCAGTGACTTTGCGCGCCTGTTTTTGAGCTGGTTCCCCAGTTCGACCACCGTTTACAAGTCATAATCCATTACAAAATCAATAAACTTCTAAATAAAATAGTATTTCGATATTTTATGTCCAGTACTTACCTACCTATGAACTTATGAATAGTATGAAATCAGACATCTGTTTGGACCAGACGCCTACGTAGCGCCGCCTGGTGGCAGAAAAAAAATCGAAGACCCTCATTAACTAAGCGTCCGGTATACATATTTTAAAGACAAACGGGTCTTAATCGCGTAAACTTACGTTTAATTATATCCTGACGTTTCGGGCATGACGTTACACCCGTGGTCGCATGCAGACTGGCGAGAGAATGTATCAACACCTTCGAGCTGCGCGGGTTTTTCGAACTACCCGCACTTGATCTTGATTATTCACTTCTAGGCTAGGGTTGTCACTAGGTCTACACACAACACTCACAACATCCAAAGGCTTTAAAATGGATGTTTCACCACGCTTACATTTGTAAATCACGGGATTCCACGCGGACGAGATTCCCTGCCCCTCATTTTGATTAAAATTCCGATGTTTCTTAATTTCTATAGCTTCACGTACTTTTCGGCTATGATGTATACATCATATACGATGATGTCCGGTATACATTTGAAAGGTGAAAAATGGTGAATAAACTCAGATAAATTGCAATGGTTAAAACATTACGAACTATTGATATTACAAAGGAATTGAATCATAGGTACACACACAGGACACAGGACACAGACACGTAATTTTTTTAAGTAGGTATGTATTTACCTGAGCTCGTGTGAACCCATTCCTTTCTCACCCTGTCTGATGTGCAAGACCTAGTTATAGCTACTCAAGTTGTACTCACAAGACTGCTGTTACTGACAGTAATTGGTTACTATTGTTTTGTTTCAATGGCTGTCTTCGAGATATTGATTAAATGTCATTATCAGTCTTATTGATATAGTTGGGAGTCGAGTGGTGACAATTTCATTCCACTTTATTGAGAATAAATAATCAATGTACAATTGTACACTGTACAGCTAGAATAAGTATACACGATGATTCTTAATCCGTGATCAGGAGTAGAAAACATTAAAATTTAGCCAAAATTTAACTTATTCGGCGAGGTCTCAAGTTATCTCTTCACTGTTTAATTAATTAAAAGTGAAAACCTAATTAAAACAAATTACCACTTAATACATGGTCATCCTACACGATCAAGTTTAACTACGATACGTCAAGTGCCATCAGTATGGCGGGAAACGGGAATTTGACGGATCTTACGTCAATAAAGACTTCTATCTACTCATTATCTTATCAGTGCAACACTGATAACGACGAACATAATTGATAGGAGATTAATGTTAATGTGCATTACCTAAACTTGGTAAAACCTTGAGCAAGTAAAGCAATTTGTTTTCATACAGTACAATTTAATAATTAAATAAAAACAATAAAACGGCATACCTGACCAACTACAACAAAAAACATTATTTTAAACATAATTTAACAAGTGTTCAAAATGTCAACCGTGTTGTTCTTGACACAGATCCGCTTGATTGTTCCTGTGATTGGATTGATTCACTCGAAATCTTCTTCAGCAAAGAATCTTAAGATTTGTTGATCCAGATCGTCAGGATGATGACGAGGTCGTCCGGGTGCTCGAGCATGTTGTAGCACTGTAAACTGTCCGAAGTCGCGAAGATTTTTGGTGCGTGCGATAAATTAAATTGTGTCCGGGGATCGAAATGTTTGGATGAAGTCCGTGAAATAACTGTTGGGTTCGCCTCGTGCTATTCGTTTGTATTGACAAACGCTGTATGTTTGAGTACGGAGGTGGTAGAGGCATGATTTTTGGTGAATAATTATAATTTTCTCTTTAAATATCTGTGACTATGACTTTGTTTATTATGCGTTTGACAAAAGTGATTGACAATGTCATGGGCAAGGTTTACTCATAAATTGACAATTGCTAATAACTTTGTAAAGAGATTACAATACAACCTCATTCAATCCGATATGGTAGTAGTACAGTGACAAGGATTTTAGGATAAAATTTAATTCAAAATTAAAACATGATTAAAAAATTAATAAATTTGTTTTCACGTAATTACTACTTTAACGTAATCCCCATCAATTACTGAGTTAGAAAAAATGGTTCCTGATCACGGATTAAGAATCATCGTGTAAATAATTAC
>JALPQI010023756.1:0-24742 GCA_025490895.1 Thaumatotibia leucotreta | reverse complement strand
GTATCTTTTTATAAACAATATATCTTGTTTGTTTGTAGGAGAGGACGTTTCTTATCTTTAAAAATGTTTGTGAAAGTAATGATAGCTATAACATTTCTCGTCAAGTCGTGACCTGTCTAAGATAGTAAAATATTACAGATTTCTTAAAAGGACAACGACAAAATTTGTTAAAAATCCTGCGGTCTTACCGCGTACTTTGAAATCCGCGAATGGGTCAAAATTATTTTCGTTGTCTTATTTTGTGTCCCTAAAAAACGTGACACAGTTGCGATTTTTGTATGAGATGATGTTTTGTTTCTAATTTTTGATGTATGGTTTAAAATCTAGCGTGAAAAAGAAATACAAGTGCATCGGATTTTTTTATATACTGAGTCGAAACAGCAACTAAAAGCGCGACAGAGTGGTATGAAACAAGACAACGAAAAGAATTTTCTCTTATGACACAATCTTTGGAGTGACAACTAATCCCCGAAATTGACGAATTTCGGTGTTAGCTGTAGCTGCCTCTTACAGTAAAGTCAAAAAATAAGATGTATCCTAAATATAAAAATGCTCAATAATATGCCCCAGTACTTTAATTCTGTGTAATAAGAACGTCGTAACATATGTAAAAGAGGTTTTATCGATACATATTTTTGCACTAGACTGTACATTTCTATGTAAAGGTCTCTAAATGTAAGGACTGGTGCACACAAAAATGTTCAAAAATATGTCCCAGTGCACTCTAATTCTGTGCAATAAGAACGTCGTAACATGTTTACGAGCGGATTCTTTCGATACTTATTTTTGCACTTGACTGACATAATACATAATAAAAAATATAAGAATGCGGTTGGACGTATATAATTAAATAAATAAATATCTTGGACCATCTCACACAAATCGACTTAGTCCCACGACTCCCACGGTAAAGTTAGTAAGGTCTCACATCACAAGTCATAATTGAACGACTTGTGATGTGGGTGGAGACGATATACATAATAGATAGATACTTAGATAGATAGACAGCCATGACCAATGAACAAATATTTGTGATAAATACATACACAAAGTGGACCCACAAGTCCCACAAGGTGGACCGATGACCTGGTGAAGGTCGCAGGAGTCCGCTGGATGCGGGTGGCGCAGGACCGGTCATTGTGGCAATCTTTGGGGGAGGCCTATGTTCAGCAGTCGACGTCTTTCGGCTGATATGATGATGATGATATACACAAATAATGCCCTCGCCGGGATTCGAACCTGGACTCTCCAACTTACCAAGTAGGCTACGGATGCTGACGATTAAGGTCCGTCTAGATCTTTTGGCGAACTGTGCCGAAATTTAAGTACCTATAACAGATTTTTGGGTGAAAATTATTTTCGTTTTCTTATTTTGTATCCCTAAAAACGTGACGCAGTGGTGATTTTTGTATGAGATGATGTTTTGTTTTGCATTTCTAATGTATCGATTCAAATCTAGCGTGAAAAAGAAATACAAGTGCATCGGATTTTTTTATATACTGAGTCGAAACAGCAACTAAAAGCGTGACAGAGTGGTATGAAACAAGACAACGAAAATAATTTTGACCCTTTTAAGTAGTGTAGATACCAACCTTTAAAATTATGATCGATAGATTTAGCCTTGCGCGATCTCGCTTTATATACCTATATGCCTTTATTGAGTAAGGTCATGTTGCAAAGAAAGAGATAGCCTTATTATATTATATATTTCACATCAGACACATTCGGTACCAGGCGGCATCGATCGGCCCAGGACTCTCCAAGGTCAGAAACCTAGACGTCTCGTCTGTGAGGTCAATGAACCTGCGTGTTTTGAAAATTCGTCTGGAACTCCTGCGTGTCATGATCGCCTGGTACTTCAGACGGAATGGTGCCTGTAAAATTGGCACTAGAACTGGGTGCCTAAAGTCTAGATTTCGGCTGAAGTCTGGGAAACTTAGATCGCCTTTTTTGGCGCTTATTTATAGGTATAAATGTGAGTATACATCCGGCGTTTAAATGTTAATCAATAAAAATATCTTATTCTTCAGCTAATATATAATAGCTAATTAAAAAAACCCTGCAGTTAACCCTTTAGTGGGTAACGGTAAGATATTTGCGATCGACAACCCAGATATTTCGTTTTTTTTTTCTTAACGAACGTAATATTAGTCAATATAAATGTTAGTTCCTATTGTAGCAAATACTTAAACAAATCCTCAAAAAAACTGCGAGTCCGTTAAAGTTACATCTTATATAAAATGTCAATTCTTTGACCCAATAAAAAAAAATCATCAAATTTTGATCCAATAGATATTATGTCGCTATAACAAAGACGTATAACGTAGGCCTTGGAAAACCTAGCCCAAATCAAATGTCAATGTTATTGGCATAATCTATAAGATAAGACGATTTTGCGTCTCAAACTCTTCGCATCAGCGTTTGAAAATAATACGTCATGTTGCAAAACATGTTATCGTTCACGGTTGTTTATGTGATGCACGACTTATTTTTGTTCTTAGAAGTCATATTTTTGATAAATTAGGGTATACACTACGAACAAACAAAACATGGAAGCCGCACGCCAATCACGCCATCCATACTAAATTGCCTTTCAAAAACGGTCCTAAAATTCAGGACCGTTTTGACAAGTGTCACCCCCACTTATCCCCTTACCGCATAAATAAAAAAAAATGTTGAAATTTGAACTCTAATAGCAATGGCAATTAATACAGTTCAATTTTATAGCGGCCATATATGGCTTCGTATGAAGTAAAGGGTTAAGGTCCCAGCTATCAGCTATCACCGCCGGGCGAGTATCGCCGTGTCTCCTTTTGATGTTCAACTTCGCTTAGTCGCGCGTGTTTTAGAGACGGTACTGATTTTTTTAAAACTTCATAGTAATTTGACACTAGTATCTGAAAGTAAGCGTTCTTCTTAAGGTGCGGTTAAACTAAAAGAGCATTCGCTATTCTAACCCCCCACTCTACGAAATTCGATCGTTACACAAAACGTGATTGGTTGATTTCGTAGAACGGGGGATAGAACAGCGAATGCTCTTTTGGTTTGAACGCACCTTCAAAACTACGCAACGGATTTTGATGAGATTTTTTTTAATAGGTAGAGTAATTCAAGAGGAAGGTTTTTATGTAGGTATAGTACCCGTGCGCAGCCGGGGCGGGCCGTTCTACTAATAAAAGTTTGATGAAATCGAACCTCAATGACCAAACCCATAACATATGGCAATAACCATCAATGGAGAGGCAATTGGGTCGATTGGCAACGAGACTTCGACCTTGACACGCCCACCCGACCCACTCGGCACATGTCATTGTTTATTCCGAATTCCATGCGTGGACCAGTTTTGCTAGTCGCTGTAGTCAAAATAATGCATAAACATATACCATTCCATTGAATAAAAAAAAGTAAATAAACCTAAAATAGTACATTACGACACAAGTCCGAAAAACTTACGTGAATACTAAAATAGTACATTACGACACAAGTGCGAAAACATGAAATTCGAAACGAGTGGCGATGTTTTAAAACACGACCGACAGGGTGTGTTTCAAATCGACACAAGTTACGAATTTCGTTTTTGCACGTACGTACGACGATTTTTAGTGCAGATGGCCTTCCGAAGTTTTGGACCTGACGTAAAATGACACACTTCTCGCACTAGAGTCTAAAAAGTACACCATCTGTACTAAATGTATTATTTCGATAATCACGCACTTTTAACCCTTAAATGCATGACCTTGACAAAGATTTATTCAAATTTGAATTCTGAGTTGCTGTCAATAGAGTCAAGAATACATGATGCATATACAGGGTGTTTTTTTTTCGACCGTTCAAATTCTACGTAGTGAATGTGTAGGTCATACTCACCAACTTTTACTATGGGGACAAAGTCGAAATCGCGAAAAAAAAATCAGCTGTTTCATACAAATTGGCGGCATTACGCCGGCCGAAATGTATGAAACAGCTGATTTTTTTTTCGCGATTTCGACTTTGTCCCCATAGTAAAAGTTGGTCAGTATGACCTACACATTCACTACGTAGAATTTGAACGGTCGAAAAAAAAACACCCTGTATACATCACTATGCATTTAAGGGTTAAAACATAATCTTGGTGTTATTAGCAACTTATCTTCTATATTCACGCACGTTTAAAGTGGATTTAGACTAAACGAGCATTCGCTCATTCTATCCCCCGCTCTACGAAATTCGTTCGTGACACAAAACGTGATTCGTCGAATTTCGTTGATTTCGTAGAGTGGGGGATAGAATGAGCGAATGCTCGTTTGGTCTAAATGCACCTTTAATCAACTTTGGAGTCATGTCCATAATTTGAATGACGCATCTTTCTCCGATCTTTGATTAATTATGCTTAATTTAATCAGCTATGCTATTCTCTTATTCACACATTCGACGCTGCGTTCGTCAACGAGCTCGACGTCGAGACAGCCTTGTCTAAAATCCTAGCTGTTTTATTTGACATTAGGAATCGAGGCTGTGAGCGAGGTTGTGGGCGAGTTCGTCGCTGTTTTTCGTTAGAGAATACGAAGTTCGTACATTAAAACTTAAACTCTCGACGCAGTGTAATTCCAGCTCACACCGCATTCGTTGCCGAGCGCTAGTGTCGTTTAAAGTACATTAGTGAATACCATTTTTAGGCTCGACGCTGCCGCAGCGCTGACGCAGCGCTGACAGCAACGAGGTTTCCTTAGTGCATAACACTGCAGTAAGTCATAGAGGAATTGTGACCCCCACGGGGGTCAAACTAACTAAAGATCCCAATTGATTTAAGCATAACTGACAGATGTAAGTATGCCCGCATGGCAGGATGTGTACCAGGGCATCGATTGAGTTAAACTGATTGTGATAATGCTTGAACGACCTTGCCGATAAGCTTATTTTGATTGTATAATTAAGCAAAGCTGGGATTCATTACATTCATAAAAAAAAATTGCCGTTAATTATTTTTTTATGATAAACGGATAATGGTATGGTACGGAACCCTTCGCGCGCGAGTCCGACTCGCACTTGGCCGGTTTTTTTTATTCAAATCTGTTCGCTACCTTTTTTTGTAACATAGGTATTTTTATGAGTACATGATCTCTATTTTAGAATCGTGATCTCTTTCGATTCTAATAGGAGTAAACAGTCTTCCCAAAAATTTACATACCGTCGGTTTAAACCAACTATTTTGGTAAAACATCTTTTGACAAATAGTGTTCTATGCCACTGACATAAAATACGATTTGTCAAAACCAACTTCAAGGAAATAGTTGGTTCTGCCTTTAACCCGACACAATATTCGAACATTTTCTCCTATCATTTTGTTCCTAACCTAGAAAAAGTGGAGGGCGGCAAGTTTGCAAAAAATGAGCCGTCTACATGTCTTGTTACAGAATGTAGACATAATTCATATAATTAAAGCCTTATGTAGATAATTCAGTCTGAGACAGACGGGCAAAAACGTGAGAGCATGTCGACACTTCGTCATTAACTATACGCAACTATATTCTTCTACTTCTTATAATGTGCTAGTTAGGTTGAATGGATTGCTAGAGTCGGTACTGGCTTGAACATCGAAATGAGATCTGTGATTCCTGAGCAAGCAACTACATTTCCCAGAATATACCTGTATGTTTTTATAGAATTTTCATTTTTTTCCTTAGGTACCACATTCCTACACATTTTTGGTAACAAAAAAGAAACTTTTCATAAAAGTATTTTGGGAAGGTGAATCTTATATTGATTTAAACTTTCACGATTATCACTCATATTTTAAAGACAAACGGGTCTTAATCGCGTAAACTTACGTTTAATGATATCCTGACGTTTCGGGCATGACGTTACACCCGTGGTCGCAGGTAGACTGGCGAGAGAATGTATCAACACCTTCGAGCTGCGCGGGTTTTTCGAACTACCCGCACTTGATCTTGATTATTCACTTCTAGGCTAGGGTTGTCACTAGGCCTACACACAACACTCACAACATCCAATGGCTTTAAAATGGATCGTGATTTACAAATGTAAGCGTGGTGAAACATCCATTTTAAAGCCATTGGATGTTGTGAGTGTTGTGTGTAGGCCTAGTGACAACCCTAGCCTAGAAGTGAATAATCAAGATCAAGTGCGGGTAGTTCGAAAAACCCGCGCAGCTCGAAGGTGTTGATACATTCTCTCGCCAGTCTGCCTGCGACCACGGGTGTAACGTCATGCCCGAAACGTCAGGATATCATTAAACGTAAGTTTACGCGATTAAGACCCGTTTGTCTTTAAAATATAAAGGTGAATCTTGTTCAGCATCCTTGACTCTACCAGTACCAACCTACCAATTTTATCACTATTGAAGATCTCACGTCCAAATTTATAAGCTTTTTGAGAGATAGGGCTATTAGGGCTGCATTTATGACGGAATATTATGTTTTTCGCGGCAGGCCTGGATATCGACATGCGCCTGCGACGCCTACAGCGAACTAAGAAATCCGTCAATTTCGGGGATTTTTTCTCTATCACTCTAATCTAATGACGCCTCCTTTGGAGTGACAGAGACAAATCCCCGAACTTCGGTGTTCGCGGTAGCAGGCCAGGTGCGGGCCTATCTCGAACATCAAAAATCGTTATTTTCAAGCATTTATCAGTGTCACGCCTAAGACGGTTACATAAGAGAGGAAAAAATACCGAAATTCATGGTGTTAGACCCACTCCCTCTGGGTCAGAATCGTTGCGTTTTTCGTGGAAATCGCAGCGATATTTCAGTCGCAAATCCCGTTTTCCGGCCGTTCATGAAAGCGGCCGCATTTGGCATGCGCTCGCGCAAGGACTCGTTTCCCGAGTCATTGTACTCATTAACTTTTAAGTGTTCCTATATGCTCTTGGCAGTGATTGATGCATATTTTAGTCATTGCTTTTGGCTTCGTAAGGCGCAGTGTACATTAAAATCTGCGACCATATATAACATGGACGTCTAACGCCAGATCAAAAATGCCCCCAGAAACAATTGTTCAATTGTGCCAAAATGGGCAGGACAATGCAGGACATAGCGTTTTTCTTAACACCGCGCATATTTCTTCGCAACATCTTTGACAAATGTTTATAGAATAAAGCCAATCAAAACTTTGATGGACCAATCATAACTATTTTTAAATGGCGGTTTAAGTTTTTATAGGTTGACGTTGAAATTCGTTGCCGTGATGCATTGAAGAGGGGCCATTTGTCAACTAAAATTCAGGACCGTTTTTGAAAGGCAATTTAGTATGTCTTACGGCTTCCATGTTTTATTTATTCGTAGATTAAAATGTACATGTCTTCAATGGAACTTAAACTTTTCATAAAATGTTAAAGTAGTTTGTTTGGCCTCTTTTTAATTAAATTCGCAAACATAAGAAAATCAGCATTGATCATTACACAGCAATGTTCCAAATATGATTAAAGAAATGTTTAGTTTCCAGGCTAATGCAAAGATAGTGCTTTTCACAAACTGACCTTACCGTGGGACGACTTACACGATAATCGAATCGTCCTACGATTTCTATCGTGGGACTATTTGTGTAAGATGTCCCAAGATATTTATCATTTCAACTTCATATGTGAAAAACTATTATTTATCGAAGCAAAAGCGACATACACAATTACGTCAATTACACAGGTCAACAGTACTAATGTACGTCAAAATGATTATAGCATACGTGACGCATGGTGCGTCTACATTATCTATGAACACAGACATCTGAATAGACATTGCATGTCGGCAGAGATGGGCAAAATTTATTCGAATGACGAATAACGAATAAGAATAAAAAAAATCATCGCGAATGACGAATGAAATTGTCGAATGATTATTTTTATTCGAATAGATTATTCGTAGAATAATTTAATCGCGAATAATTTATTCATCGAATGAATTTTCACGAATAATTACTAAAACAAAGTCACTTTCTGCAGTCTTGTCTGTCCCTATATATGGTCAGATCTTTAAAACTACGCAATACGCAATGGATTTTGATGCGTTTTTTTTTAATAGTAGTTATTCAATAGAAAGGTTTATAAATGTATGATGCATTCATAATATAGTATAAGTACTTATAAATTTTGAGGATTCTCGTGAGATATCGTAGATACATTTTTTTGCGCTTAAATTGCAAATAATGTTCTTATATCTTCCGCACTATTTCTTGTGAACATGATTACTAATATTGTCTATTGTTTGCTAGAAAATAAGTCCTTCCGGGCGCAGATGTAATACTTATATGGCACGTGCAAAAACTAACGAAAAAGGTTTCAGGTTCGGGTTTGCATTTGGCGTATCTATTATAGGGATAAAAAAAAGTTAAAACATATTTTAGAATGAACATGGATTTATTATAATTTAGGATTCGCTCAGAAGCATGCAACTGATAAGAAAATACGAGTTTCTCGCTCATAAATATATCCGTCTCTTTCTAGGCTAATAGAAAGTTATTTTGTGTATGACTAACCCATTGTCTCGCTAATTATACTTACTACCTGGGTTTATATATTACCCCTAACCCTTAACATTCTTTAGCGTGCTAGAACTTAGAACAAATTACAGTATTCACGATTTATGTTAAATATTATGCTTGATGTTGTTTAATTTAATATAATGCAACAGAAAAAATATGTTTTTCGTAGATTTATTCGAATGAAAATAATGAATAAATCATTCGTCATTTAAAAACCAGCAGAATAATTCATTCGTGGCTGATTTATTCGCGAATGATTCATTCGCGAATAAATCATTCGTGACTAAATTATTCGCGAATAAAGAAATCGTGAATTATTGTTTATTCGAATAATTATTCCGATAAAAATTTATTCGAATAATGCCCATCTCTGCATGTCGGCAGTTCCGTGATTAGGTGATTGACTTCGTAAATATCTGTACGTGATGTCCCACACGTAGAGACCCCGGAAGATAAGCCATCTGACTCTTGTCAGTTAAGTTTGTTATTCTCTGCTGAACAGCATTATAGTTATAGCTAGTAAAACCTATACTTCACTACATACACTCGGCGTCAAAAAAATCGCACATCTCGGAAATTTTGTTTTGAACGAATATAGCTCATATATTATTTGTTGCACCCTAACAATATTATTATCATTTGAAAGCGCAATTAATGACCTTTAAAATGGAGTATTGTTTGTTATCGTAGAAATAATGATCTCCGGAAAATTTGCGTTAGAAATCAAAAGTTCCGTAGCACGCTTTTAACAGGTCATTAATTGCGGCCCCAAGGATGGGTATAAAAGAGGGGGTAATGGTCAGTTATGGGTCATTCAGTATCCAGGTGTCACTGAGGACACACCTAAACAGCTACAGCAAGAAAAAACCTTCGGAAAATGGACACCACACCGGAAGAAGCAGCCCAAGTGATTGCACTTCTCCAATCTGGACTACGACAGGCAGAAGTTGCTCGGCATCTGAACATCAGTCGTTTTCGAGTGCGACGAGTGTTACAGCGTTTCGAGGAGACTGGCGGCTACATCAGGAGGCGTGGTTCCGGGAGACGACGCTGTACTTCCCGTCAAGACGACCGGTACATCGTGACGACCTCTTTGAGAAATCGTTTTTCCAACGCTGTTGAGCTCCAGCAACAGCTTCGAGCAGCTCGCAGAACGTCGGTGAGCGTCTCGACGATTAGAAGACGACTACGAGAGAGGAATTTGATGCCCCACCGAGCCGCTACGGGCCCCCAACTGACTGCACAGCACCGGACTGCCAGAAGAGGATTTCGCGCTTCACACGAGAATTGGACGTTCGCCCAATGGAGCAAGGTCCTCTTTTCTGACGAGACGAGGGTGTGCCTTTACACCAACGATAGGCGCAGGAGGGCATACAGAAGACCTAGGGAGCGGTACACAGAAGCCTGCACCGTAGAAACCGTCGGCTACGGAGGTGGATCCTGCATGTTCTGGGGCGGCATTTCTGTCGACGGGAAGACCGAACTTCTCTGCGTTTCCCGGACTGGTGGTGGCCGTGGCCAGGGATCCCTGAATGCTCAGGGTTACGTAGCGGAGATCCTGGATCAACATGTGGTCCCTTATGCTGATGTTGTTGGACGTGGCTTCCAGTTCATGCACGACAACGCCCGCAGCCATACAACGCAAGATGTCAAGGACTACCTGCATGCTGCTGGTATCACCGTTATGGAGTGGCCAGCAAGGAGTCCTGACTTGAATCCCATCGAACACCTTTGGGATCAGCTGAAAAGGCGGGTACGGTCGCGTGATCCTGCTCCTGTCACTCTCGATGAGCTTCATGATGCCGTCATCGAGGAGTGGAACAACATCCCTCAAGAGAGCATCGTCACACTCATCAGGTCCATGAGTGACCGCTTGGCAGATCTTCGGAGGGCCAGAGGAGGCAACACTAGGTTTTAAGTTTAGTTTTAAGCTTTATTTTTTGTTATTGTTATGCTTTAAAATTTTGTAATTTTTGTGTAAATAAACGATTTTTCTTTTTCCTGGCAAATTTTCTTTTTTTTCGTACTGAGGTTGATCGTAAAGTTTAATTTTCTGGTGGAGGGTTTTATTACCTGTAAAATGAGACCCCACAGTCATACCTTGTCATACACAATATAGGGTTTATGATCCCTCGAAAGGAGAATTTAAAAAGGTGCGATTTTTTTGACGCCGAGTGTAGTATAAAATAAAATAACTTTTTCTGTCCCTATGTCCCTTTGTACGCTTAAATCTTTCAAACTACGCAACGGATTTTAATGAGATTTTTTTTAATAGGTAGAGTAATTCAAGAGGAAGGTTTATTTATACGTAGGCATAGCACCCGTGTGAAGCCGGGCGGGTCGCTAGTTTTAAATATAACCAGATGTCAAAACCGGAACAAGTTTTGATTAAAAAAACGGTTGGCAATAAACAACACATCATATTGGCTGGTCCTGAAAATATCACTTAATATCACAATGGGGCTGGGAGGGGTCCAAAATAGGCCAAAAAAACTAGCGGATTTGCGATCGCAATGGTTTCAGACATAATGAATATTTTTTCGAAAAAAGTCGCTACTTCATAATACTTATTTTTGATTACAAAGCTACGTCAGTGTGTTCTAATATCACGTATTACCTTTTGGCTAAAAATCATAAAATGAGATTACAATCTGTCACTAAAATAAAAATTAAAAACGAACAAGCGTTGACTCATTTCTGCTAATTTGACACTGGCATTGTTGAAAAGTAATTAATAAAAAAAGTTTTATTTGGTGCCATTTGACATTAGATACGTCACAAATCACACAAATGTTTATTTTGGGGTCTCTGGTGTCTGAATGGTTCAAATCTCTCGCAATGCTCGCGAGCCCTTGTATATTGCGCGCACCCAAATAAGTAATTAGTCAAATCATATCATATTTATGTGACACGTTGCACTGCACTAAAGATAACAGACGCTATGACGTCAGCCTTCCAAGAACTATTGGCACGATATCAAACTCCATGATATTTGCTATTGACGATTCATTACTCAATTTAGGAAAGGAAGACAATACTTCACATCATACACCAACAATTTATTGACAGTTGACATACACTTATCTTCATACTTCAAAATGCGTAAAAGAGAAGACAAAATACATATTATTATATTCGTATTTAATAAGCAAAAAAGAGACAACTAGCTTTGACAATCGCGCGTGTATTTTTGAGGTTGTTAATGACAAACATTGTGTTATCTTTGTTACTCTCGATCTTAAACAGCATAAGCTTGTCTCTTTCTCTTAAGTCAGTCAAAAACGTCAAAATGGCGTCCTATTTATTTTCAATTCATAGTAAATCAAAAAATATATATATAATTCGGTTTCATTGCGCATGATATGTGATGTTAAGGGCATTATTGCATTTTATTTTGTGGTTTTCACTGTTGTATAACATAAAATGACATTTTAGGGCCCAGTTCATGGGATTTGCGAGAACTCGGCAGCGGTGCACACCTCTCGGTGGTCTGCGTAGAACTAAGAGCGATTGTTAGAATTATCGCAATCTGAGCGCTTCAATTTTAGAGCCGGTATATCATTATATATCTTTACTTATATATCATTGCAATTGTGTTATCTACAACATTCGTGTCGTGATCCATTAGTTCCATTACTTCTAGAAGCTATATCAATGTGTATACAAATTCAGATGCATTCCCAAGGTCGTCCTTGACTCCTCCATCCCTCTCACTCAACCGTCGTAGGTAGACCCCTCTCGTTCACACAACACGTGGCTTCGGTCACGTATCCTGGCGACCTTCAACTTTTAAATTGAGAACCAATAACCGTTATCTTTTGTTTATTGTTTAAACGTTTAACCTTCAACTTGTTTGCATTCCGAAGCCCTGGTTTTATTAACGGCTCAGACAACGGATAAGATTGGGTTCGGAAAGTTTTTTTTATATTCTGGGATTACACCTGTGGTGATACTGATGTCCAGGCGCGGACCCAGGGGAGGGGGCAATGGAGACAATTGCATGATATTGAAGTTTCATTGACCATTTATTTATCGAGGATTGATAACGGCCGCAGTATCATCATAGTGTACACACTACTGCAATGGTGGCCACACTTGCAAAGCGTGGCGATTAATGGCGTTTACCTCCTAATGCGTAACGCATAGGTATAGGAGAGGCCTTTATCCAGCTTTGGACAAATATAGGCGAAATATCAGACATTATATCCTTTATTATCCTTTATCAGACATTATTATCTGGATGCGGGTGGCACAGGGTCGGTCATTGTGGCAATCTTTGGGGGGGCCTATGTTCAGCAGTGGACGTCTTTCGGCTAATGATGATGATATCCTTTATTCATTGCAGACTCGAAAGCAAATATTTACAGATTTATAGGTCATTTATTGGGATTAGTAGTAGTTTATTCAGGCTATTTACTCAGTTTACCCTTGAACTGAGCATTTATCTTTCGAGGCATTTGAATTGGATTTATCTTTAAGGTGGATAAAATGAGCACATGCTCATTCTATCCCCCACTCTACGAAATCAACGAATCACGTTTTGTGTAAAGGTGCATTCAGACCAAACGAGCATTCGCTATTCTATCCCCCACTCTACGAAATCAGCGAATCACGTTTTGTGTAGCGATTGAATTTCGTAGAGTAGGGGGTTAGAATAGCGAATGCTCGTTTGGTCTGAATGCACCTTTACGAACGAATTTCGTAGAGCGGGGGATTGAATGAGCATTCGCTCTCTCTCTCTCTCTCTCTCCTTGGCAATTATTATTCCCATCTGACGGTGGGGTCTGCCTTCCTCGTCTTCTCTCCACTTTACCCTGTCTGACGTGTCGTCTTCAGAAACATTGCAGTACTTTACGTCTTCCTTGATAGAGTCCAGCCATGTCTTTTTGGGTTTCCCTCTTCTTCTGGGTTGTGGTTGTTGTCGCTCGTTTGGTCTAAATCCACCTTTAACAGATTTTGAACACTGAATGGTTTATTTACATTGTTCGCAAGTTCTATTAACTGCGACTTTACGGCTAGGTGGTGTGTGACGATTACCGTGTTTGAATTTTTTCTCCGACAGATCTGATGACGACTATATGTCACTTCTGAAGGCATTAGGTACCATACCTATATACCTCTGTCAGCCTCCGTAACTTGGTTGGTAGTGACCCCGCCTACGAAGCTGGAGGTTCCGGGTTCGAATCCTGGCGAGGGCATTATTTGTGTATTTAATCACAATTATTTGTTCTTCGGTCATGGCTGTCTATGTATTTAAGTATATATCGTCGCCTGGTATAGTCCGTTTCAAATACGAAGGCCCGATGCCACTCGAAACTTTTATCATTTAATTGATTCACGACAAATTGATGTATGACAACAATATCACGCCACAAAAGGGTCTGGCCAGGTATATTTTGTTATCATTGATCCTATTGTTAACGCCTAATGACTTTGTCGGGCCTTCGTATTTGAAATGGACTCTTAACTACACTACCTACATCACAAACCTTAATTTAGGTCGATTTGTGTAAGATGTTGCAAGATATTTATTTATTTATACCTAACCACTGACTCCGACGACGAGGTCGAAGCTATGTATGAGGACATCTCAAGTGCCATACATAGCTCAAAAACTCAGTTCACCGTTGTCATGGGGGACTTCAACGCGAAGTTGGGCAAGCGAGACGGTGAAGAGCTGCGAGTGGGGCAATTTGGAGTTGGATGTAGGAATAGTCGGGGCCACTTGCTGGCTGGTTTCTTGGAGAAAGAAGGACTCTATCTGATGAACTCATTCTTCAAGAAACGAGAGCATAGGAAGTGGACCTGGATGAGCCCTGACGGTGCGACGAGGAATGAGATAGACTTTATCATGTCCACGAGAAAAGAGATATTCAATGATGTCTCAGTGATCAACGCCGTTAAAATGGGAAGTGATCACCGACTGGTTCGAGGCATATTGAATATTAAATTCAAGCTCGAACGATCGCGACTGATTAAGTCTACGCTCCGCCCAGTACCGATCCAACTTACAAATCCCGAAAACTTTCAGCTGGAACTCCAAAACCGTTTCGAATGCCTAGGGAGCGAAGTGGACGATTATAATGATGGTTTCGTGGAAGCTGTTCATACGGTAGGGAGCAAGTTCTTTAAGACGCATCGAACTCGCAGCACCAGAAAGCTGTCAGACTTCACTCTTGAGCTCATGAACGACAGACGTGAGTTGATTATTCAGTCCTCGAGTGATGCTTGCGTGCTCCGGAGGCTCAATAGACAGATCTCGAAGTCTTTGAAGCGTGATATTCGCCAATATAACACTGCACGTGTGAAGTTGGCAATAGAACGCAATAGAGGCTCTAAAGTATTTGCGAGGGATTTGTCCATTGGGCAGAGCCAATTGAGTAAGCTGAGGACTGAGGATGGAAGACTCGTTACAGCCAGGTCTGAGCTCCTGAGGGAGGTCGAGCAGTTTTATGAACAGCTATACACGTCGACCCGAGACCCCGTTATGAATCTAGCTGGAGACCCTAGAGCAAGATTAACCCGACACTATACCGAAGACATCCCGGACGTCAGCCTGTACGAGATTAGTGAGGCTCTCAAGCAACTCAAACATGGCAAGGCCCCGGGCGATGACGGAATCACAGCCGAACTCCTGAAGGCAGGTGGTAAACCGGTTCTCAAAACCCTTCAGAAGCTGTTCAATTCTGTCATTCGCGAGGGGATAACGCCAAAAGCTTGGAGCAGGAGTGTGGTGGTGCTATTTTTCAAAAAGGGTGACACCACTCTACTGAAAAATTACAGGCCCATCTCACTCCTGAGCCATGTGTACAAGTTGTTCTCGAGAGTCATCACGAACCGTCTCGCACGTAGGCTGGATGACTTCCAACCTCCCGAACAAGCTGGTTTCCGGAAAGGTTTCAGCACCGTGGACCACATACATGCGTTGCACTGGAAGATGTTTTTAAGGTTATGGAGTGGGAAAGACGCGGCATCAATATAAACGGCGAGTACATCACGCACCTTCGATTTGCCGATGACATAGTCGTTATGGCTGAGACCGTTGAAGACCTCAGAACAATGCTCGATGACCTCAGTAGAGCCTCCGGACTAGTTGGTATGAAGATGAATTTGGACAAGACGAAAGTCATGTTCAATGCTCAAGTAGTACCATCACCCGTTACAGTCGGAGGCTCTACTCTCGAAGTTGTTGACGAGTATGTCTACCTGGGACAAACTGTTCAGTTAGGTAGGTCCAACTTTGAGAAAGAGGTAAATCGTCGAATCCGACTTGGCTGGGCAGCGTTCGGGAAGTTGCAAAAAATCTTCTCATCGAATTTACCGCAGTGTCTTAAGTCAAAAGTCTTTGACCAGTGTGTGTTGCCAGTGATGACTTACGGTACGGAGACGTGGGCGCTCACTATGGGCCTGATCAAAAAGCTCAAAGTCACTCAAAGGGCAATGGAGAGAGCAATGCTCGGAGTTTCCTTGCGTGATTGAATCAAAAACGAGGAGATCCGCAAGAGGACCAAAGTAACCGACATTGCTCGCAGAATTGCCAGACTCAAGTGGCAGTGGGCTGGGCACATCGCCAGAAGATCAGATGGCCGCTGGGGCCCGAAACTGCTGGACTGGCGACCACGTACCGGAAGACGCAGTGTGGGCAGACCTCCCACAAGATGGTCCGACGACCTGGTCAAGGTCGCGGGAACCCGCTGGAGGCAAGCAGCTCAGAACCGGTCATATTGGCGATCATTGGGGGAGGCCTATGTCCAGCAGTGGACGTCTTTTGGCTGAAATGATGAATGATGATGAACCACTGACATGCTTCATGTAGCTTTTGTTACATGTCATTGCTCTTATTTTACATTAGTGTACATTAGTGTAGTATTACATTAGTGGCTAAGTGTTAATAAAAACTTACAATGCTTATTGTTCTGACAAAACCCTAGGTAATTGTTCTAATTTGTCCTTTGGAGTTCAGGTACACGTTCTAAGGTCTTTCATGTCACCGTTCTAGGACAAGAATGTTCCTCTCAGGCATTGAAGTGTCACTGACCTTATAAATATAATTTCCTTCAATTTCTCCAAAGGGGCTCTACGTGTTGGATCTATATCCCCGGAAGCCTATCGAAAAACCGGGATTTGTAAGCCCGTGATTCGAAAGGAGATACAAATAATAATTACAAAATGCAGGCAGTAATATAAAAGGTGCCCACGAGGAAAGGGAAAAATTCTAAAAGCATATTCCTGAGACTAAAAGAAGCAAAAAATGTTAAATGAGTTTTGGTAAAATCTGCAAAAAAAATTTTTTTTTTATGTCAATCACTTCTGATTCACTTGTCAATCACTTGGTAATCCTACCACGCATTTCGAAACTGATAACGGCATTATCATAAGTAAATGTACTTCCTCATGCTACAAGGTTTTATCGGAGGCCATTGTAGCCAAATATGCGTAAAGATAAAGTAAATGTTAGGTGCAATAAAGTTTTACCATGCTGTAGACCTGGCACCATATTATATAACATGGACGTCTAACGCCAGCTCAAAAATGACCCCAAAAATAATTGTACAATTGTGCCAAGATGGAGGGCATAGCGCTTTTCTTGTAGACCAAACGAGCATTCCCTCATTCTATCCCCCACTACGAAATCAACGAATTACGACGAATCACGTTTTGTGTATCGAACGAATTTCGTAGAGTGGGAGATAGAATGAGCGAATGCTATATTGGTCTAAATGCACCTTAAAACGTACGGCAACTACTAACTACTACTAATAGTTGATAATGCGTATTGCGTAGTTTTGACGTTCAACCGTCCAGTGTATGATTCCATTTCCATGAATCACCACAGTTCACCGGTCGCTCATTGCTGTATCTCTGAGCACGTTCACACTTGTTGCGTGTCAATCAATTGAGCATGTGGTGTGACGAGTCTGACGTGTTGTTCTTTGTTTAGAACATTGAATAGACAGCGTGATAACTGATAAGTTTGATAACATGAGGCGAAGAGTTAGATATATTAGAATCAAATAAAATACCCGTATTTTTTGCGAATACAAAAGATCGTTTTGGCAAATGGCTGACTGATAGAGAATGTCTTGTACATTTTGTTTTTCTAAAATAAAGATTAAAAAAGATCAAAGATCCCATCATCAGACCCCGACTTGGTGCCGATGGGAACATCTCAGGGTTATATACCCGTTCGATAAAAAAAAAATTTGAGCATTTTTACATATTATGTTATGATATTACCAATAATATTCAAATACGTACGATTCACCATGTGCGGATCAAGAATATCATTTTTTTTCCGGCGTACTCTGTACATCCCTATATTACATACCTACAGAAAAAGAATGCCGAATTCAGGACGTCCACCTTTTTTGAAGATTATTTGTTTATTTTTTTTTATGCAACTCGATATCTCCCAAGAATCGTGAACCGATTTTAAAAGTGTTTTATTAATCGAATGGGTATAACCTTGAGATGGTCCCATTGGCACCAAATCGAGGTGGGATGATGGGATCTTGGAGAAATCGGTTGAAGTAAGTTTCTTGATTTTAATTTATTAATAAAAAAATCTTATAAAGCAAAACACTACGTTTATTTCTTACGACGGCAAGAATACGCTGTTAGTTATTGTTACACCCTGTATGTGCAAATCGAGCCCTTCTACAAAGAATCACACAAGAAAGGGGAAGAGAGACAAAGAAACATTATACAAAACATGAGTCAGATTCTAAAGTAAAATCAAGCGATATTTTTACTCCATTTTACAATTATTAGTCATAATACCACAAAAGCTTTTGTAAGTAATATTGCTGTTTTCTAACAATAGTGTATTATATCAAAACTAGACCACAGACTTAAACACCTAACCTTAAAATCAATAAAAACCGACCAAGAGCATGTCGGGCCATGCTCAGTGTAAGGCTCCGTTCAAAATCGTCTGGGCCGATTATGTTGAAATAGTAGTAATAGTACATTACTGCAAAAGCCGGGAAGTAAGGTCTGGCAGGCATAATATGAGGCCTGCAAGCCTTTTCCCGGCTGAAGCGTGTATAGTGCTTTTCTCAAACTTGTAATGAAAAAAAAAAATGTTACTAATCAGTTTTATTCATGCATTCAAGTCTGTCATTATTTGACGGTTACAAACAAAAGAAAGGTGCTTTGCAGGCTAAGGCCTGACATTTTGTATGAAAGTCCTACCATTGTTCGCTCGTAGAACCCGAAACTACGTACTTCTTCGATTGATTTGATGTACGTCATGTAAATATTTCATTGCAAGTTTAAGCAAAATAGTTTTATTTTAAGGTATTCCCTTTGAATCGTAAAATACTAAGCTACCCTCATCATCATCATTTTATCTGTTCACTTCCATGGCCTTTTGCGACTGTTTCTGCTATCTTGAGTATATTTTTGGTGACCCAGAACAAATCTAACATAACCGGCGTAAAATCAAGGACGTATCACATTCATTTCCTACTTTAACAGTTTTTATACGAGAAAAACCATTCAAAAGTCATACCGCGAGGCACGGTCGACGTGCCTCTTTTTTTCACTTATCGACTTGTACATAAGTGCGACAGGGAGACAAGACATCACTTCGGTAGATCCTACGAACAAATAAAACATGGAAGCCATACGTCATACTAAATTGCCTTTCAAAAACGGTCCTGAATTTGTCACCTCATATGTCACCCCCTCTTAAAAGCATCAGGGTAATGAATTGCAATATCAACCTATAATAGTACATTTCCTACCTAGTGCGGGAAATAGTTGTGATTGATCCATTATAGTTTTGATTGGCTATATTCATTTTGCATTTGTCAAAGGTGTTGCATATGCGCGGTGGTAAGAAAAGCGCTATGTCCTGCCCATCTTGAAACAATTGTTTTAGGGGGCATTTTTGAGCTGGCATTAGACGTCCATGTTATATATCTGCACTGATCAATATAGACATGCTAAAGCGTGTGTTTATTTAACAAAATATGTAAATAGCACACCTCAGGACGTATTCGGAGTTCCTTTATGCTAAACACTCGTTCGCGTGCAGTCAATTATAAATGTAAATAATGTTTTACACGACACGATTGCGATGCGCAATTTTGTATTTTTCAACCGACTTCATAAAAAGGGGGATGTTCACCTGTATGTTTCTTTTATGTTTGTTACCTTAGAACAGACACTTCCGATTGGGTGAACCGATTTTGATGATTCTTTTTTATTTAAAAGCTCTATTATTCTTTATTCTGAAGTCAGCTTCATTTGGTCCAGTTCTGACAATGGCATGAAAAGCCATGTACTTGAGTCATAAATTGTCATTAAGCATGTGAACGACAGATGTAAGAATTACTCAATATCGTGCAACCGATTTCCTTAATTCTTTTTTTAACCGACTTCAAATGATGGGATTTTGGAGAAATCGGGAGAAGTCGATTTTTTTTTATTTTAATTTGGTGATTATTACTAAATAATTTTCTAATCCGTAACAAGTCGTACGGTCGTACTGGCCTTAACGTCTGTTTTAGAAGATTTGTGGTGTAATTAGTCTCTGTTCAGCTATTAACTTGGACTAGTGTTATGACTTTAAACATGAAATAATAATAGAAAATAGGTCTAATAGGTGGGCTAGCATAGCCAGAAAGTGGGTGCCGGTACAGCGACGCGGACGTGGCAGGCCCAGACGGAGATGGCGAGATGATATATTATTATTATTGACTCGTTCCTAGACAACTGGCCGGAGGAAGCACAAAATCGGGAGTCTCGGAGATCCAGGAGAGAGGCCTTTGCCCAGCAATGGGACACCAATATAGGCTAGGAAAGAAAAACAGAAAATAAAAGAGCTGCATTTCCTTGATCTTGATAGTTCTTCGATCTTTATGACGTCGGCTATTTCACAAAAACATAGTAGTGTCACTGATAAAACGGACACATTCAATAATTAGAAATTTTCTACTCGGTAAACGTAAACAAGTCGTGTCGGCAATGTGTCGTAAACAGTAATGACCGCTCGCTTTGTTTACATCCACAATCGTCGTTCGTGACGCCGCCGTGTCGTCTCAACTCAACTCGAGGTAACCAGCGTAGTTTGATCCAGTCTTCACTAAAGGTGCAATTAGATCAAACGAGCATTCGCTATTCTAATCCCCCACTCCACGAAATTCGATACGTTACACAAAAAGTGATTCGTCGAAATTTGTTGATTTCGTAGAGTGGGGGATAGAATGAGCGAATGCTCGTTTGGTCTAAATGCACCTTTAAAGACGGTACTGATTTTTTTAAGCTTGTTCCTCTTACGTGTATTGGCATCTATCTGGGTTGGTGTATAGCCAATGTGTACAGGTGCCGTAAGGCTTGGCTTCTAGAAGGTTTAACAAACTCTTGACAAACATTGGAACTTCATTTATGTGCAGGCACAATGAGTGAAGTTCCATTGGGACAATGTAGACCAATCAAAAAGATGCCGTTACATGTAAAAACTAGGGCTCACGGTACACGTGTAACCCGCCAAACCGGATACCCGTGTTCTTAAGCCCGACGGTACTAAGAACCCGAATTACACGAACCCGCCGGGTACCCGTGTCCGTGTCCAATACACGGATACCGTTTACACGAAACCGCGTGCTACCCGGGTACCCGGGTACTTAAGACCGAACCGAACGGGTTCGAAATAATTTGAGCAAATGCAAATAAGGTCTATTAGTGAATGTAACAGCTTCGTTCGACACTACAAAACACTACCCTGTTCAGGAAAGGTCAGCCGATATAACTTTTTTATTAATGTTTTATAAATTTCGACTCTATTTGTTACGTAATAAGGTCTATTTGACACAATTAGCCTTCCTTTTATCTATTTGTACTATAGGTAGTTCTTAAGTCCCACGACCCATTCGTACGCTTCTCATCAAAGATGTCCCCGAACCCGCGGGTAATTAAAGTCCGTGTAAATAATACCCGTGTATCCGTGTACCCGTGCAGACGGGTATTATTTACACGGACTTTAATTACCCGTGTAAATCGGGTCAGAAACCCGTGTACGTGTAACACGAACACGGGTATGAGAAACGTTGACACGAAACCCGGACACGACCGCGAGCCCTAGTAAAAACTAAGAGTATAGCAATCTCACCAATCACTATAAGAGCTCTGTAAGTCTGGCCTGCTACCGCCAACACCAAAGTTCGTAAATTTCGGAGATTTGAGAAAAATTCCCGAAAATTTGCGAACTTCTATGTTTGCGGTAGCAGGCCTGTACCTTAGATTGGCCTGCATTGGGCCAATGTGTACTGGCGACTGTCGTAATTATCTTCATTCGTCTCTGTCACTTCTAGGAAGGCATCTTTAGAGCGACCGAGAATTTTGCAGATTTCAAATTTTACAGATTTCAACGAAGTCGTCAAGCATAGAGACAATTCCTCGAATTTTGAGGATATCGAAGTTCGCTGTATGGAGTGTAGGGCCGCTGGGGTCTTTACATTGGTCGCTTGCGAATCTTGCGATTAGGGTTTGCAATTCGAATATTCGAATATTCGTTTATTCGAATTATTCGCCAAAATAATATTCGAATATGACAGCAGTTATTATTCGAATAAAACGAATATTTCGAATGGTGAAAGTTTGTGTGAAAATAATTTATTTTTACGAAGAATTATAATAAAATTCCAAAATTAACATTAACATCTACGTAAAAATATATTTTAATGATTAAACAACGTTTAATTCAATTAAGTTAATTTAAATATTAATAACTTAGTGGCGATGTGGGGGCTAAGGACGCGCTGGCACGGCTTATGAGTGCAGCCGCGGGGGTCGATTTGGCCAGACTAAAGTCGGTGTCGTGGTTGCAGGCTTTGCCTGCCCCTCATCTGGGAACACTCCTGGACAACGACTCATTGCGGGTGACAGTCGCTCTCCGTCTGGGCTTGGGCTGCGATGTTTGGTTACCTCATAAATGCATCTGTGGCTCCATAGTGGAGGCAAATGGCCATCACGCGTTGAGTTGTAGTCGTTGTTCGGGAAGGTTTCCACGTCACCACGCCTTAAATGACATCGTACGAAGGGCTTTGGTATCGGCCAACATTCCTTGTGCCCTGGAGCCTCCGGGCTTTTGTCGTTCCAACGGCAAAAGGCCCGACGGATTAACTTTGGTGCCGTGGCAGAAAGGCAAGTGCTTGCTTACTCTGGGATGCCACGTGCGTCAGCACTTTAGCCGCCTCGCATCACAGTCGGACAGTGCGAACAGCTGGTGCTGCTGCGGATTTTGCTGCCGCTAAAAAACGGGACAAGTATGCGGCTTGTGTAACAGTTATTATTTTGTTCCCATCGCAGTGGAGACTACTGGGTGCTAGGGGTCTGAGGCTATTGCCTTTATAAGGGAAGTTGGACGTCGGATTAGTCAGATCAGAGGACAGCTGACACCCGCGCGGGTTCGTACCTGGTGCAAAGGTTGTCCGTCGCCGTGCAGCGTGGTAACGCGGCCAGTGTGATGGGTAGGGTACCTTTGCACCAGGGACGACTCATCCTCAGCTTTTGATAGTCCACTGCTGGGTGTAAGCCTCTCCTATTAAGCGTATAAACGCATTAGGAGGTAAATGCCCATAATCGCCACGCTGGGCAAGCGGATTGGCCATCGCAGTAATGTGTCCACAATGATGACGCTGCTGCCCGCTAGGTGCTGTATGCTAGGTTACCTAGACTTTGATAAGTGTAATTTAGTTCCATAATAATATTAATGATAATTAAATACATTCCGCTTGACGATTCGAAAGTGCTTGTGCTAAGCCTACTCAATAAATTATATTTGACTTTGACTTGACTGAGTAACAACCCTAGTACTTCAATGAATTTCGATCGCAGTTTACGATGTATGATTGATTATAATATATCATTCAAATAAAACCAAATTAACTTACTATCAAACGGGACAGTTTTTGTTCTCTTACCCCTTGAATAAGATTTAACTTACTTCCCGAGACAATTAAGCAGCTTTTTAATGAATAAAATTGTCAAAAATTAAGTTTTTTTTTTACTTTTACGCTATAACAATCTTATTCAACTTAATTTTGTGTTTAATTTAAATAAAATTTTAGACTGAAAATCCTCTTGTTTTGGTAATGATTCATGATCACGAATTATATACAAAAATGTAGTATTTTTTTCATAACGAATTATTTTTGGCACACAGATTTTTATACATATTAATGATTGAGTGTGTGTGAGTCTCAATACTCTCAATGTGTGATCAAGCGATAAAAATATGAGATACAATTTTAAACTCCTTACACTGAATCTAGGCCAGCTCAAAAGCTACAGACCATACTTGCCTCTTAGGTACAGTTAAAGACTAAATAAGGTGTGACAAAAATGTTCAAAAATATGTCACAGTGCACTTTAACTCTGTGTAATAAGAACGTCGTAACATATTTATGAGCGGATTCTTTCGATACTTATTTTTGCACTTGACTGTACCATAGAAGTCTGTCTATTGTATCGAGAGATTCGAGAGGTTATAACGCTTTCATTTTACGTCATATATGTTACTATTACATCCCTTTAAAACATTCATTAACTATTTTTCCATAATATTCGTTTTCTTCGAAAAATTCGAATATTCGAATACTGGAAATCGAAGTATTCGTATTATTCGAATAATAAAATTGGACGAATATTGCAAACCCTACTTGCGATGCGTCAGCGCAGTTGGAACAACCAAAACAAGTTAACCAACTATCGTCACATCGTCAGTCGCGCTTTGACGCTCCACCGGAGCGGACGCGATTGTTCCGTATTAAATGATTACTACGTAATTAAATTAAATTCACTGCTTATCTGAGTGACTTGATATCGAATATTTACGGCTACTGTGTAGCGTGGATTTAATAAATCTAGTGTTTCTTGGGATAAGTGTGAACTGTGTTCGAAGAGTTGCACTTAAAAAGTGAACGTACTACGCAATACCATAGACTATTTATAGTGCATCATGCTTGAGCCAAAGAACTATGACGACGGTTTGTTTATGTTATGTTTGTTTACACGTGCTTGTTTATGTCTTTGTTTTTACTTTCAATGATTCCTAAGTTGTATGTGTTGTATGAAACGCGGATGCGCTAAGGATATTGGATGTATGTATTGAAATGTTTTGAATATTATTTACAAGCTCTACAATTTGTATGAGGAAGTCAGGATTGCCTGTAATGCATTTTAAATTTTGCCGATAACTCTGCAAAAAATTATCACGAATTAATAAAAAAATGATTTTTGTATAATTTAAGCATATTGTA
>JALPQI010023755.1:0-11441 GCA_025490895.1 Thaumatotibia leucotreta | reverse complement strand
AAGCAGTATACAATACAATACAATACTCTTTATTGCACACCAAAAAAAACCTATAAGAAATGAAAAACTGTTCAGTCTCAGTTCGTTGTGCAAAACACAAAAAGTTTGCACATTTGGATCACGTCTTAAATTTTGATAAAAATTGGTAGGCTGATAGAGTCGAATGATGCTGAGCTAAATCCACCACATTTAATAAAATATCCCAGGAAGTCTGTATGGAAGTTTCCTTTTTTGTTACCAGATTCCCATACATTTCCGGTAACAAAAAAGGAATGTTTCATACAAACATTTTGAGACATTTCGGGGAATGTGGTGAATCTTGCTCAGCATCCAAATGTACAGACTTTTTGGGAAATGCTCAGTTCTGAATGTTCTAACTGAACATTTTATATAATAATTATATACCTACCTTATATTACAGGTGTCGTGGATTCGGATATTTCGATGAAAATACGTTAGCAAATGACTGTGCACTATATCTGGTTCTATCTCTATACATTATAAATACATATACAGTGTGTAAGCGCTGTACGGGTAATAAATTTATTAAGGCATACAATTCATTTGTCATGAATTAAGAGGGTTCTTTCTACACATACGAGATTTTTCCCTGTAATTCTACACAAGAGCTATCTGAATATACCTGTTATGTTATTTGCTAACCACCGTTTAGAAACTCACCCGTATTTGATTTATACGCTGTCTGTATATGTAGGTAATTATGTAGAATTCAAGTTCCTTTTTGACACTTCGTGTAGTAATTGAATACAATATCGAAGTTTTTCTCATAGATATAGTAAATCGTTTTTCGATCTCATAAAAAACAACCATATATTATAATAATGTGAATTAGTAAGCGTCCCGGGCGGTTGAACACAAATTGTTATTCAAATAGAGGTTGGAAGCTTTGCGATAATTCGGTACAACTTTTTAAGCCAACAAACCGGAGACACACGTGTTTTAAAGTTCAATGTATTGTAAATGTAAATTATCATTCTAATATGGACCAAAAACAGTGTTGTCTGTAGACAATAAGTCTTTTAGTAATTCGCGTTTGTTGTTTTTCGGACATGACGTCTTGTCCAGCGTGCTAAATGTCAACTCATAATGCCATTTGTATTTAAGTACGGCGTAAGTAACTATATATTCATCTCGCTCGTACCCAAAGCTGTTCGAGGAATGGATCGAATAAACGGCATGCATTTCAAGCCACAGGTATTAAGAACGCATTGTGTATGTGTACAGAAAGTTTCCAAAAAAAGCTCTTAAGGGTACCAATTTGCTAAATGGCTGTTTCGCTCATTGCTGCATCATCATCATTCGCCCTTGTACGGATCTGATCCATTCAAACCAGTATTTCCATACAATTATAAATCCTAACCCAAAGACAAAGACCCACATGCAAACATGTATAAGTCCCGTGGGTCAAATGTTTGAGCCAATGTTAAAGGGAACAATGTGAGAGGCGCGAGGTAACGCCAAGACGGTAGCGTCACGGGTCGCCGCGTCCGGAAGGAACTTTATCGTGGGAACCTCCGGGAATACACTAGACCTCCACCTGTTTAATTACGGAACAATTATTGTGTCTTAAGAACCCGTGTTCTGTCTGCGAATGAATCAGACTGGAGATAAGGAGAACTTTTGGTTTAAAACTTTAATCCAATTTTTAAACTCTTTTGGAATTGGGAATCTCTGACATAAACATTATCTGAAGTAGATTGTCGTACTTTCTTTATACTATTCGATTGGGTAGATTGTCGTACTTTCTTTTCTACCACGGTATTAGCAAAAAACATACATAGGTACAGCATACTTGAAGTAGCAACAATAGATTATAGATTTGGATATCTGCAACTCCAGACGAGTTAAAGTAGCATAGCGACCCTCTTTTTCGATTGATCAAGTCTTAGAATTTTACTATCGGTAGGGTACATTCAAAGACTAATGCATTAAGAGAACATAAAGTTACACGATCTTTGACATCATTACTCAAAAGTGCCTAATGAACTAATGATATTCTATGTCTTTTACTCAGAACATATATCCCGTGGCTGGGCGTTATGATGCCCAACACGAATTAAGTAAATGAAGAACTTTGGTATTGTAACCACTTCAGTAGAACATCAATCCAGATCCCACGGCCATAGTTGCGAGTTCATACATTGTGGGTCATTTTATTGCATTTTTAATAAGCGGTTTTGTGGGTGCCCGTCATGGTCGATGGTTTAATTGTTTCATTCAGTACGTCTTAAAAATAATATTGTGCCAGTCATCTTTGTCTATGATGGAATAAACGATATTTTAAATTAAACCTTTATGATTCTCACACAAAATTAAGATAACAGGGATTAAAAAGTGTATACTATCGGGCATTTTTAGCGGAACTGGCGAATGAAATTAATTTATTCCATCGTTAAGACGTGTACTATCCAGTGTACGTGTACCACTAGCCCTACTCAGTGTTCTGTCCCTAGTTCGTACAAGTGAGTAAGAAAGCTGACAAAAGAAACAGTGTTTTTACGAATGGGTATGATCTTGTTTCTTTTACCGTCAATGCAATGAACATAAAATTCCAAGTTGTGGATAACTCAATAAAATGTAATGGTTTACACTTTCGTCTGTTATTTTATGAAGCTATGAGCATAAGGTCACATTATACAACATAGTTTATGCCCAGCTAAAAGCCGTAAAGATAAACACAAAGCATTTGATGTCTAGGAAGTTTCAATAACAATTAAGATTTGAATTGACATTATTTCACCGTAAGAGCTGTAGAAACCCAACCCAAGCCAAAGTAAAGTCAAATTGTCCATTGTGAATGATTGCGCTAATATAAACTTTCTAACCCTAGACATTAACCTCAAATGTCTCGGACCTAAACCGTTTTGTGGCGCAGACAGACCGTCAGTTTTGAAAGTGCCTCTTTATCTAGTAACTGCTTAATTGTATTCCTTTTTTTATAACACGTCTGTGCCAAAAAGCGAAGCCAGTTAGAAGGCATCTCACTGTCTATGGTCATTCAAATCTAGCTCTGCAGACGATACCGGCGTGTCTCTGAGGACCTGCCGCGAACCACGATTGGCGTGCTTCCTCTCTGTTGCACTTGTGAATTCGTGCGTAAGTGTGACATGGAGATAAAAAGTTGATTGTGGTTTTTTTTCCAGTTCCGTATGTGACAGAAATATTTTAAATGCTCTAATCCGGTTATGTTGATGGTTTAGTTATTATTGTCTGCTTTTTGCTTGGCGGCATTCTTTGATCGTTATCTTTGGTCAGTTAAAAATCAACAAAGGTACAACAAACTCTTGGATCACGTCATGGCGATTTGAAAATTGCGTCATCCCGTATAATTTTATATCAATTTAGGTGTCGTTCGACGTGTGTGTCCGGAAATGTGCTATCATGCGTTTCCAGGGAGCTAAACCTGCGATTCCATCATTAGATCTAAATCAAGAAAGACTAGGAGCCACTATAATGTGACCGACATCAGAAGCAACTGCGTATGGCCTGAATCCTATCGTGTAAGGTGGTCTGTTCAGCTTTCGACTCTTGCTCAGTGTTCGTAATGACACCCCTTGCCTTCCATTTAACCGTTTCTCTAATTCAGCCGGAAACTCTAATGCTTAAATAATTTAGAGCACAATTTTAGCTGGTGTTTACAATAGATTAGGGGGTATATTATTTTGTTTTGCTCCAATTTTTTTAACTGTTTACAAACCCTTTGAGAATGACCACTTAATGGTAAGTGTTATTCCAAATCTCAATTGTAGGGATTCCTAAGATATGATGTCAGAAACATTTTTTTGAAGCTAATCGTAAGAAATAAGTGATTAGTTTACGAGGAGATTGGATCAATTTCATTGGTTATTTAATGACCAGACCTAACTACCTAGTGCCTACAGAATCTGATAATTGTGATATTACCCTCATTATTACACCTGATACATTAATCATTGGAAGTGTAATTAGACTAATTAAATGCGTGCTACTTCCTGATAATGGCGGAGCTACCCCCTGTTTAGTCGTATTACTCGCTCCATTGGCTTCTTCGACACACCGGCAGCGGTTCACTGCGACAGTTGAATACGGCATAGTTTTATTCTATTTTTAAACTTAAGTGGGTCACAAAGCATGGTTCTCAGTATTGACTAGATTAAACTAATCAAGACAAGTGAAAATTAAAATTAAAATTAAAAGCTTTTCATTCAAGGTTTATCTAGGACATCTTGGAAGGTGTCTTCAGAAAGTCATAATTCGTCATTCATTCGTGATCATGTTTCTGCTGATGAAAATTGGAAAGCCAATGTAGAATTTGAAGATCAACATAGAGACATTCCAAAAACTGAGATAGCTTCTAAAATGAAGCGACCTCGTGTCACAATGTAGAACCTTTTGTACCTCCGTAGATGGGCGGTGCCGTCGGCTAAAATTCAACGTGACCTCATTGCCTATTAGCTTCTAAGAAACAATAACATTCTTTATATTGGCGAATAAGAATAAGCTGTACAAACTGTAAAGGCAGGCCACATTGTCCGCGGGTTGCTTCGTGCTCTCTGAACCACGACCTGCTGAGTCACCCTTCCTGCAAGGATCGCTCCTGTGACTAACCGCCACAAAAACCGCCATTGTCCATTGTGAAACTTTACTTACGGTTGTAAGTATTGTAACGAACGCGCTTCGGTTTATGGCTCCCTAAAGCTTAAGCTGATTGCCGACTTTTACTGATGTCAACGCTACCTTAAGCAGATTAGGAAACGTGTGGTGTTTCCAAAACTTAATACAGAGGAATTTAAATAAGCTTACGTTTATTGCTAGTAATATTTCAATTTTGGGAAATCGCTTAAATATTATATCAAAAACCATATTCATTACAAAATATCCATTACCAAAATTAAGTCCTGTAGCCGAACCATGACTTCTCAAGTAACGGATACGTTAGGTTTTACTCGATACGTAAAGCCATCGCTCTCGCACCAGTAAATAAGTGCGAGCGCGATTGAACGCTTTAGGTATCGAGTTAAACCTAACTTAACCGAAACTTGCAAAGTCACGGTACGGCTTTTAAATATGCTTTGAAAACTCTTACGTATTCGGTATAACTTTTTATAGCCATTTACATAGCCTGTCTATTCGATTGAAAACGAATGAATATTGTAGTACCGAGACCGACGTCAAAATTTTTCGGTTCGGTTCGTTCAATGAGAAAATGTCTAGCTTTATCTAGGAACTAATTTATCAATAGTGAAGATAGTAAAAATAGCTTATGAAGTTATGACATGTCCTGTAATATTCTTCTCTTTTGCATGGGAATCATTTGTTTTACCAGAAAAACATCTTTAATTTCCAAAGCCTCAGGCACAAGCCGTGTGGGAACAGCAGCGAGGCATGACGCCCGTCTTGGCCGGCGATCTAATTACTACATTTACAAGCGCCCGGTCATAGGGTAATCGCTTTATGAATAAAGAAACCCACCAATTGCTCGTGTTTGTCAAAGCGCAGGTTGTAATAAGGAAGAGATCGAATATCAATTTAAGCTCTGCAATTTTATTGTTTCTGATGCCTTTATAAATGATTGCGGGTGCGTGTCCGTAATTTGGAGTCCTGTTAGGATAATGACATGATGGTCAACTAGGGTTGACCATTGGCGCCTATACTTAGTTGAACTGCCCATGGCCTGTTTAAAATGCTCAAGGATCCACATAATCGACATAGCCTCGGGAAAAGCTCAAGGATTTAGTTAAAGGTTCTTTAAGAAAGCCAACTTTATGTGATCAAGATAATTATTTTAATACAATGTTGCTAATTTTGCATGTAGGCCAATTATTGGTAATCTCGCATGCTGCGTGATCTAAAGTAGCTAGAATTTCTGCGAATAGTTGTTACACTTATTACGTTCTCATCATTTCGTTCAAGTCACTTTTTTGTCCCGAGATATACCGATTTGTAGTTCCGCGAAACTCTCCCGGACTCGGTCTTTGTTTCCGTGTAATTGCAACAATTGTTTTCTAATAGAGCTTATTGATATGTTGGGCAATGGCCACAAAGTGCGGGATAAGTGTGGGACCGCGGTGGCCGGTCGCTTCCCGGTTACCCTGAACTTGGACGTGTTTATGCTTTTGCGGTTGTAAAACATAACTTTTCTCATGGACATTGACATAGGTGTGAAAGTACTCAAGTGAAGGCAGTGATAATAAAAAGGCGAGATAATGTGATGTTATTTATTGGTAGCAAACGTTCTGATCTTTCTCATACAGTATCTAATCTATACCACTGTAATGTTTCTTTGATACTAAAGCAGCTTTAAATGATGTGTTTAATACAGTTAACTAGAAATGTTGGACATATTGACATTACCCTTTCATCACCGAAATATTTTATTACCCTACAAAGTCTGCTGATAGTGATAACACATTACCTACATACAATTATTGTATCTTTTAGTAAGTACCTAGTACCTAAGTCATTTGACCATAGAGCTACAGAAAACGACCGACTTAAATTTTTTGATAGTGCAAAAAGCGACCAAAATTTAAGTCCGATTGACAGAAAATAGTGGTTGATCGCTTTCTGCAAATCTTGGACAAATATTACTCATAAATAATATATAAGTTAGGTAACTATTTATACAGTGTGAAAGATTTAAGAAGTACTTTTTGCCAACAAAATGTATGATTTCCGATTAATTCACACATTTCTTTGTTGCGTGGGTCTAGGGGACACAGTTCTTGACCTTACTGATGTAATAGGAAACTAACGGCACTTCCAAATACGTCATATCAATAAGATCCCTCTCCCACAGTGCCGCCATCTTTGATTTTTCCATGCGCCGGCGCAGACGATCGCCGTGAGAATACGTCGCGGTTCATGGGTTCCTTATTTAAAATACTTAATATATTATGTACATTTGTAGGAACACATACGTAAGTCACACTGAAAGTTTCAGGAAACTAAGAAACTGTATTAATTATGCCTCTTTTGTTTAAATTATCACCTTTTTGATAATGTGTAAAAAAAATACAATTGAACCAACCCTCAAAGCTCATAATAATCATCCATAAGAAAAAAATCGAAAGCAATACAATTTGTACTTATTACAAGCAGTCCTACAAGAACTGGGCTTTGCTACCAAATAAGAATCTAAGCTTATTTCTGCTTCATCGTTGAGTAAGGCCATATTAAATTTAGTGTAAAAACGCTACAGAATAAAAATTTTGGGTGAAAATCGTAAAATCACCCGACACACAATTTTCAAATGGCATGAAATCCTAAAATACAGGTGTTAACCGAATATATATATTATACCTCAAAAAAATACTAAATTTGTGTTACGTCTTGTGTTTGAACTCCCTGATTTCCAGGAAAATAAAACAACATAAGCTTTTCTATAATTTGTAATCAATAGGTAAAGGGATAGGCAGTTATGGTATCAAATATTACTTACATAGATCCACACGTTTGATCCACACTTTATTCATGTTTCACAACCCAATCTTGTTTTTCAAATTACCTTTGTTAACTGTACGACCATACAAGATCAAGTGTTATTGTCAACATTTCTCATCCTCAAATTAGATAGTTTGGTTCAGCATGTTTCTGTGGTGACATTCCTTCACGCTCACTTTCCTAATTTGAGGCGACAATGTTTTTTCGGACAATTGTAATTTTTTGTCACTTTTTATTATTGTTGAAGACGTGTCGGCAATTGACAGAGAAATACTATCTTCGGATAATTGCAAAGTGTACAGATAATTATAGGTAGTACCTACATACAAACATATTTTAATGGAAACATCCGAAGTCATATTGTGGCATATCCAAGTAGATAACTACTTGACAGACATAAAAAGTAAAACTTGTCGATTAAAACTTAAAAACGAAGTCAAAAAATAATATAAGTAAAACTAATCTTAAAGTAAACGATTAAATAAAAACTACCTACCTATAACCTACTCAAAGAGACCACCCCGCAATACACCCGGCGCAAAGGTGCCAATTACTATAAATACATAAATGTATAATTATGCATTTCACTAAATTTTATTGAGACAAAAACGTAAATTCTGTTTTGTGTAGTTCAATGCAATGTTTTAACTCTACAATAGGTATATCATTTTTACTCTATAATCCAGCCACTAAGTATTTGTGAATTAAAATCTAGTTTACCAAATACAATAGCTGACTGATAAATAAATAATAATCAAAGCCACATTAACGTTTATGACAGCTCCAATTCTCCGATATTGACACCAGCGAAGATTCGATAAAAGCTTTCAGAACAATGGATTAGCATAAAACATTGATGGACCATCTGTTAAGAGGAGCCATAAAATGCAAATCGGCTGGACGATAGTTTGGGCATTAACCTGTCCTCGGCGATCATAAACCAGCCTATAAATAACTATAAACTTGGAGTGCTTGTAATGTCTTTCGGTTGGTACGGCTCAAATGGTCTTGGGTGCCCATCTTGAAAAGGTATTGATAGTGCCTGATGAGTTTATTTTGAACATCAACAGATTTTGGTTGAGCATAGTCTTGCCTTTTGTGGTGTGATTACTGTGATTTAATTAAACAGAACTGAAACGTTTTAGTTGTCTAGACTAGATAGTGGCTATTTATTCAACGGGCTTAACCTTACAAAGTCGAAGTTACGGAGTTCTGTTATATTTTTTCTCCGTCTAACAATCAGAGACGGACGAATTTAAAAATTGATTACATTACACTTATTTTTTTCCTCATCTCCCGCCACATAAATGTGTACCTACTTACGTAAGTGGTGTACCTATTACTAACTTTTTAATACATCTAATCCGCCGTCTGTCCTCACATGATTGTGTACTTTGTCAAGTGTTGGACGTACCTGTAATTAAACTTAATATAATCAGTCCCTTCATTTTGACATTAACTCTAACGGAATAAATATGACCGATTAACCTCCAAAATGGGAGGCTGGCTAATCAGAAGATTCCAGCCCATCTGGTTCATTATCTAAACGGTTACGAGAGAAAACACCATAAGGCACGGCTCGAGTCAAACTGGTTCTTAAATTTTGGAGAAATCTTGTGCGAGATTATTTTTAGTACCTACTCAACCAAGATCATCGTAAAATAACCTTCGAAGAACGCGTCTTACGCTTTTTTGAAGTTTGTATTATGTATCTGTAGACCATATCCACTGAGCATCATGCAAATTGATTCAGATAAATTAGCTCCATGACATTTGTGTGTTTATTACTTATACCGCCTTTCTCGGATTGGATTCTGTTATTCAAATTTCTCATAGGGCATCGCCAACAATGGGCGGTGCTGATGAAGGTTATAATTATAGAAACAGCTATAACTGTTAAAGATGATAGCACGAATTGGAAGGTGCTCCAAAAGTGTTGTTAATGTTTTCGTTGTGGACAAGAAAATTGTTGCGTTGACTGCAACGGATGATTGATTGCAAACGTAAATTGAAAATTGAAATTCTATATACGACTCTTGGCTTGTGTTCTTGCTTTCTGGTTTCCAGACTATCCATTCACAGAAAAGCCCAGATTGAGTTCTGCTCAGCGCGAAGGAAATCCTATATTTTTAAAAATAGAACGGCTAACGATCGTGCCCAATGGCGTGAGCAAATGTGCATAAGCTGATGATGATGAAATATAAATTATATATTATAATACAATTGAATACTGTAACCGAACCCAATGCTTACAGCCAAATTAATTCATTTATAACATTAGTTTAGCGCTTCGTCGGAAATAATTTTAAAGAACGAAGCAGATGCATCCTAGATGAACAAAAATTGTGTTTTGTAGTAAAGTTCACGCTTATGTACCTTAGAAGGTACTTAAAGTAAAATTGTACCCTTTCTGAGACATAGAATCTCTTACAAGCTCAATATACTTGAGCACGACGGGTTAGCACAACAACTTCGATACCTTGTAAAACATTTATGACTATCATATTTATTTTGCTAATATTAATTACTCTCTTTTATGTAAGTATGCTAAAAAACTAAATTGCTGAAACTTTAGAGAGAATCTTAGCATTAGATAATCTACAGACGATTGCAGACGAGTCTACCAACAGATTCGTAACTATCATTAAGTATGAATGGCGCGGCGTGAGAATCGCATATTTGTGTTTAGTTTAGGCACGGCAAGTCCATAGTACTACATCACGTACAGTATCTTGACAAATAGTCTCGTTATAACTAACGTGAGACTCAAACATATTAAAATATTATCGAACCGGGTTACTCACGTACCCTCTTAATGGGTCGGAAACATGTCAAGCAATCATCGACTTAAATACGTGAGTAACCCGATTCGATAATATTTTAATAGTCTCGTTGCTTATTGTTGAAGATTTAAATAGCTCGTACCTACTATACGTACACATATGGGCTGCCATTTGAAACGTCATATTGCAATTTTTCTAATGTGGACTGAATTAGCCCTATGATGCTAAAATGAAAAGATTGATCCAGATCACTTGATTGTCATAATTATGAGTAGATTGGATCACTTCATCCAAAATACACCATTTGTAGTTCAATGGAACAAACTAAGATAAAGAAAATAATTAAAATATCCCACGGCTAGGAAAAACTTTCAGTCTTCGGCTTCCAAACCATGTGTGGTATCAACTTATTTTTGTAGGATTAGCTCAGGATTAAAGCGACAGCATAGCAGCGATATTTTTTTATTAACATAGGTAGTAAAAGACGAGAAGTCTATCCCGCGGCGATTCATACACTGTCGCACGAGTCATAATATGCTACTCGTAAGAAAGAAAGAAAGAAGACAGAAATTACGTTTATTCGCGACAAGAGCACAGTACAAACAAAACAGTAAACATGAAATTTTGTCCCGATATGGCCAAAACTCAGCATTTTGCCAGTAGAGCCTACTTGTCTGCATCTTTATGCACCATAAAGACGCTTGAAAGTTAATGTACTGCTAGTTATTGATCGTGTCAGGAGGGCCTCGATGAGTGCAGAAAGTTTACAAACCGCAAATTATTGCGATAAGAACAATGGGGAGAAGAGCCTTGTTGTATCAATAAGGGGCCATTCAACTGGGACGAATGTTTTGACACCTGAGGCGGAAATAGCGAATCCGCATCTATGTGTATGTATATTGTATTATAATTATGCCAAGTACATATTTTATTCGTTAGTAATTGATGAAATTATATATCTACACAACTATAGGCTGTAGGTGTATTTACTACTACTACTACTAAAGGAATATTTTTCCCACTGCATGCCAAAATGACGATTAAAACATCGGTAGGTGCCCTTAAAGAACTTTTAAAGGATATAAGTTATTTCTACTATCTCGATATGAAATAGAAATACCTTTTCTAAATAATCACCTCAAGTACAAAGAGTTCGTTTTGTAATATGATTGAACGTCAAGTGCACGTCGAAATATTCATCTTTTTTTCCTTATT